>JAOWBW010000325.1:600000-823088 GCA_026119855.1 Campanula takesimana
TTTTAATGTTTGTAAATTTCCTTTAAGGCATTTAATGCAAAAGTATTTTCCAAAATATCAAGTTTGTTTAAGATTTTCTTTAACATAAGCTTATCAATTTTCCTCTTGGAAATATGACCCAAATGCCTATGCGTTAATGAAAATTAAAATAAAATTTACTTGATAACTTTTGCTTTCTAGTTTTGGTTTCATTATTAAGGGACACATTTATTGTTTGAATAATGTCAAGTGAAGAAAGAATACTTGACAAAGTACTAGTGCCAACAACCTTTGGAATTAAAATAGAGATCACACTTATTATTAATGAACAAGAGTGACCTTCCTTGCCCAATATTGTGATAAATATCATAATTCCATTTAAATGATGGTACAATAAATATATTATTTAATACAAAATAATACTTAGTACTTAACAATAATTTAAATGATCCTTATGCCTATAACTCTAACCGGATTCCTAGTTTCCATATAGATGAATTTCTTCATCTTTACTAGGTCTTCGGTAATTTAGGAAATTCTACTTGAACATCCTTATGTGATTGGTTGCACCAAAATCCAATCACCATGTAAATGTAGGAACTGAAACCAAATTAGCCTTAATACAATACAAACAAGACCAAATGATATACCTCTCACGCTAAGCGTGAGACTTAGGATAATCGAACTTCATGTTAATAAGGTCCTTGCAAAAGAAACATTTATTTTCTTTAAGATCATGAGATAATCTCTTAAGCTTCTTTTTACTTGCAACCACAGTTTCTTTCCCTCTTCTCTTGTCCCATGAGAAAAGGTAGATGCTAAATGAGTACATTTAGTTCTAAATTATTCTTAACTTATCTTCTTCTTGTGTCATAAGTGAAAGTAATTCATTAATATTTCACTTGTCCTTTTGACATTGATAGGTCACTTCAAAGCAACCAAACCAAGGAAGAAAGATTAAAACTAAATGCACAAGAATATCATCCGATATCCTTAACTTAAGTGCCTTTTCGTTTCGTCAATAGATGAACTATTTCTAAAATGTACTCCCTTAAATTCCCGGTACCCTTTATACCTTATGGAAACAAGTTTCTTCAGGGGTATCAAGGAATATTTGTAGCATCAATATCCTCGGAGACACCGTCCAAAAGGTCTCCGGGACAATATTCTTTATGATCATTAGGCTTACACGGTTAAAGCGTGTCACTTCTCAGCACTCAAGCAATAAGAAGAGAAATGGATCCCTTATGCGAGTTCTATATAGCCCAAGATTATAATTATTTGTTTTCCAAGTTTTATAATTAGTCCCACATTGCAACGGTACTCATAGCAGTAATTACAGATGAAGCAATAAACAAATTTGTTGGAATTTTGAGAACAAGAATGAATACAAAACATAAATAAGAAACTACACAATAAATAATGATTAATTATATCAATAAAATCCATCAACAAGACAATCAACATGACATCAAAACTAATCTTTTTACGAGTTGACTCATAAATGATTGCCTTAGGCAACAAGTAATTTGAACTTATATTTTAATAAATACTTAATCTTCCTTTGGGCTGACATAAGTACCTAAGAAAATAACCTAATGTTTATTTTACTTGTTACCACATGAATGCCCAAGTTTAGTCAAATGTCAAGATCTTCTTTGGAAAATTCAAGCCATTCACATATCAACTTAAACATCCAACACTTTACAATTTTAGGGTTTAAATAACGTAAATCACTTAGGCGACAATATTATTTAAACAATGAATAAAATTGTCAAAGCATATAATTAATCAATGACTTTAAGGTTTGAAAATAATTATGGTTTTGTTCAAAAGGGGAAACAAAATTGTGCAACATCTTGAAAAAGGCAAAATTCCTGTGAATATGCGCGACCGGGCAATGCCTAATACCCGACCGGGCAACATACAATGCCCGACCGGGCGGAACCAAAGACCCGACCGGGCAAACACATTTAGTCCAACCGGGTCTTTTCTTGAGGTCCGACCGGGCAGAACATAAGACCCGACCGGGCGGAACATAATACCCGACCGGGCTAAAGCCACCGTTTCATGCATTTTTGCTGCACTTTTTCCATATTTTGTTCCAAAAGGCATGAATAACAAGTAGATCCACATGGTATGTACTTAAAACATAAAACCATGTTATTTAGGATAATCTTGCTTTTAAAATTAATGGAATCAAGTAAGTAAATCCACATGGTATGTACTTAAAACATAAAACCATGTTATGAAGGGATAGTCTAACTTGAACCATTTTAATTTAATAAACAAAATACTTTCAAATCATTTTCTGAATTTTAGATGATGATTATCAGTACTCTATGAACAAATTAGAGTCCCTAATCAACATTAAAACTTAATGATTCAACAGGGAAAATGAATCAAATTGAAAGTACAAAACTTTCCCAAAGAAGAACCCAAACTTAAACCAAAATGAACGGGGCTCTGATACCAATTGTTGGAACAATTCTTTATATCCACTGAATGCCACGCTCATTTAAGAATAAGATTGAGGAAAAAGATGAAGGCGGAAGCGAAATAATACCTGTTGAATCCATTACAGATGTTGTAGGGAGAATAAGAAGAAGAAGAAGAATTAAGGGGACGGAGTTCTTCTAAATGATTGTGCCTTTTCTCTCTAATGTCTCTAGCAATATGAAGATTATTTAGGAGAGAAAATAAATGAATGGAGTGATTTTTAGGGTTGATGGAGAACCCTTTATATATGAAACCAAAAGGCACCTCATTTAGGGACTACACCCTTTCAACCTTTAGTGATGTTAAATTACCACTTTGCCCATCAAAAATAGGTAATATTACATACACATTATATTAATTCACTACACTTTATATTATAGGTATGATTTCATGTATGGAATTACTAAATGACTTGTGTTGCAAGCCATGTTCTTACATTAATTACATAAAACAACGATTTAAGATAGAACAAATCTATATATATATATTAAAAGCTGAGGCGGAGGGTTGTGGAATCGCCACGTGGACATGTCTTCGCTAAGACAAAAACTCATGTGAGAACAAGGGGATCCGTCTCATGGGTGAGACGGGTCGGATCCTTGCCCAAGACCCGGTCCATGAACAAGTTCCAAAGCCCATGGGGCATAACCTGCCACGTGGCACCCTTTCATAGGTTTTTTTTTTTTTTTTGATGCTGCTGCTCCAGGACCCATGGGCGACCCTGCCACGTGGCAGTCTCTCATAGGCCCGAGAATTTTATTTTATTTATTTATTTTTTTTAATTTTTATATTTTCATTTTTGGTTTTTTCGGTTTTTGAAAAGTAATAGTTACTATAACTAAAAGTAACAAACGTGTTACTTATATGTAATAGTTTGTATACAGAAAAGTAATACATATATACAGAAAAGTAACAGTGTTTTTTTCTATGTTTTTTTCGTTTGCCAAAAGTAATACTTATTTACAACTAAAATGTAACGAACGTGTTACTTATATGTAATAGTGTTTATACATAATTTGTAATACATATGTATAGAAAAGTAATATTATATCTATATGTTTTCATAAGTTACAATGGGGTTCAATTTATCATGATACATGTAAAAGTATTACATTATCTATAGAAAACTGTTACAATTTTCATCTATCAAAGTGTTACATTTACTTGTATAAACAATTACATTCATATACATAAGTTATTATTTTTCAAATGTTACTTTTTCCTAAAAACTAAAATCAAAATACACAATATTTTATATTTTTGCAAAAGCACTATTATATTTCAGTGTAAATTATAATTACATTTAGATATTGTTTGGGTTACATGTAATTATAGTTAGTATTACATTTGAAAAAATGGGTAAAAACGAGCTTATGTTTTTTTAAAACAGGTATTACGTTTACTTATGAACAATGTTACTTTATATGTATACAGTCATTACTGTAAGAGATGGTAACTATTACTTTTGGTAAACCACTGAAAAACCGAAAAAAAGATATAAAAACTGAAAAAAAAAAAAAAAAAAAAAAATTCTGCCACGTGGCGGGTCATGCCCATGGGTCAGGATCCGACCCGTCTCCCATTGTTCTCATGGAAAACCACCTCCTTGGCTAATGCTTGCTTTTGGTAAAGCCATGTCATCACCACCATAAATTTTAAACGACTTTTCGTATTCTTTTTAGAGAATTTTTTTTATACGGTGTCACTATAAAGCTATACATTTGTAGACACCAATGAAAGCACGCCACATATGCCAAAATACTAGGAAATAATTAGTTACTGTTTTAATAAGATAAAAACTCTTTAATCATGGTTAGTGTTTAATTACACGGTGTTTCTTTATCTTTATCTATTCTAACACATAATTATCTAAGCAATAGCGAATTTAATTAACACAAAAAAAAAAAAATTGTTTCCTACCATGAATGAACACTACCAGGACTTTTGTAAAAGTTATCTATCATAGCATGTCAAGAGAATTAAATTACGACAATTTATTAATACCTATTTTAATATTATGTGCATGCTATTTCCGTCCCAAAATGAATGTTTAAAAAAATTAAATTTGTCCAATAGCATATTTAAAATATTTTTTTACATTCATTTTGAGACGGAAGGAGTACTACTATACATATGACAACCAAACCCTTCCATTAATGTCCCAACGAAATACAAAGTCGCAGTGGCCTCAATACTTATGTTCATAATACAAATGGAGAAACGGCTTGAAATCTCTACCTGACTACAATTCCATCATCAGATGAAACAACTCTTAAGATCTCATCACCTCATAATCAATCAACTTCACAAATTCAGCTATCTTATTAAGCTATGGGTCTCACAAAAGTTGCAATCCCGACCGCCTTATAATTGAAACTAATGTAACACTAAATCTATGAATAAAAAAAATGGAAATTGTCTTCCTAAAATATCAAATGCATTTCCATCATTGCAAAGTTATGACGTGCCTTTAATGGTTAAAGGAGTTAAATGATTAAGTTGAAACCTTAGGGTCCTTTGTGAAAAATATGTAAATGGGTTTAAGTGTTTAAAGAATTAGTAGAGGGGTTAAAGTGGAACTTTTAAAAATCACCTCATACTTATCTCTTCCTTCCTTTCTCTGCGTGGTTACATACATACACTTTCTAAATTTTCTACTTTCTCAATCTCTCTCAGTATCCATGGAGAATGAAGGTAAGAGTTTCATAATTTATTTTCCTTCTTTTAATTTACTACTCCGTTTTAAAAACTAATTATATAAAAATGATCAGGGCGTTGAGTAGGTCATTTCTACCCGAACAAAACATATTTCTGCGATACTTTTTTCGGAAATAGGTAAGTTACTAATCCCCCTTTAAGTGTTAAAATGGTCATAATCATGCTATATATGCTTAATATGTGGTGAAATGATGTTTTAGTATACTTTTATATATACTTGTAAATTTGGGACGGAGGGAGTAGTAATAAATTTTATTATACTTGTAAATTTGGGACGGAGGGAGTAGTAATAACTTTTATATATACTTGTAAATTTGGGACGGAGGGAGTAGTAATAACTTTTATTATACTTGTAAATTTGGGACGGAGGGAGTAGTAATAACTTGTAAATTTGGGACGGAGGGAGTAGTAATAACTTTTATTATTATGGGTATATGCTAGATGAGGTTGGTATGGTAGTGTTGTGAAGTTATAATGATGTTGTTGTGCTTTAGGATTGGGTAACAACTTGGTAATGAAAGTGAACTTTGTTTGATTTTTCCTGGGAATTGGCCGTTCTGCAGTGGAGCGGCCTAGTCAGTAAATTAGAGCGGCCGATCCCCTTATTGTCGAATGTTGAATTCTAGGAGAGCGGCCGATCAAAGTAAAGGACTCGACCGATCCGCTCGGCCGAGTCAAGTAAGTAGAGCGGCCGAGCAGTCTGAGTTTTAACAACTTGTTTGTTTTTCGTTAAGTATTGGGCTAGGTCTTAGGCGATGTCCTAGGATGCCTAGATAATTGTTATGAGGTATCAAAATGATAGAATTGGTCCTTTGTGATCGGGTTTGACTTAATGTGATTGTGTAGATGGATTGTGTGGTGACTTAATGTCAAGATTGTGCACATTATTGTGAAAACGTGTTTACTTCTTTATGATGAGCTTGTGTGGTTTCCTTCTATGGAATCATGCCCTGGTTGTTGTTTTAGCAAGTATTTATTACTGTGCTCTTTGTTGAAAGTCCAGCTGGTTTTGTGTGTTATCGAGTGGAGGTGGAAAGCATTATAGTGGCACACTAGCCAAGTTCACTATAAGGCTTTTTCACTGGTCCTATTTCCCAGGTTTGGGATGTTATCGAGTGGAGGTGGAAGGCATTGTAGTGGCATCAGTTAAGTGCACTATAAGGCTTTTCCACTGGACCTATTTCCTCAGTCCAGATTGGCCTTGGATGGGATGAACTCGCTCCCTCGCGTGAGCATTTAGGGGTATGACTTTGTGTCATTTTCTCCCACTATTGTTGTTGTTATGTTATATGGTTCTGGAACCTGTTTCAGCTATTGATGCTGCCCGTTGTTACTTTGGCTCTGTTGGATATGGTTTGGTTTTCGGGATCCCGGCTTCAGCTATTTATGCTGCTCAGATGGTTTCAGACAGATGGTCTTCTCAGATGGTTATTCAGATGGTTTTCTCAGATGGTTTTCTCTGATGATCATGTTATTTCGGTAAACCTTGGCTTGGTATCCTCGTAGGAGTGTTTACTCCTACACTATGTGTTGTATGATGAGTTGGTCATTATTTCCAACCGGTATGGGACGGTTGGCGATAGGGAGCCTCTCATATTATGTACTATATGCTATATGATCATTTGTGACATTGTTCCTTTATGTTTATCATATAAGCATGTAACGTAGTTGCATTTTAGTAGCTTACTGAGATTCATTCTCACCCCTTATTTGTTTACTGTTTTAGATAAAAGCAAGTCCAGGGGATAGGACACTTTGGCACGGGAGGACGTTGAAAGTGGTAAGAGTTGGGTTTTGTTTTGTCAAGGTTACATTACATAAATGAATAACCTTTTGGGTAGAGTTTCCTTGACTTCCTCGTCTTGTAACACCTATATTTTGGATAATGTTGGTGTGAGTACATTTGTATAAAGGTTTGTAAGCCTTCGGGCTAAATAGTTTCGTTTGTGAAAGTTTGGTTGAAAGTCAGTGGAAGTCTTTGAACTTCAAGTGTGGATTTGTTAAACTTTATGAAAGTATATTTCGAAAAAATTTCTAAAGGTGTTTTATAACGTCTTCCAATCGTGTCCCGAGCGTGGGGCCAAGTAGGACCACGGGTCTGGGGCGCGACAACTTTTCTTTTACTTTCTTAAGCTTATGAGTTTGTCTTCTTAAACCCCTTTCAAGGTTGATATTCATTATAGGGTTTGTACTACCCTTTATTTGTATTCCCAAAATACCCTTTTTAGTTTACCAAAATACCCCTAGGGTTTCATTGTTCCTATTCCCGATTAGTATGTTTTAGGGTTCCATTATACCCACCAAAACACTATTCGCAGCTTCACTATTCACAAATTACTATTCATAGATTACTATTCCCAGATTACTATTCACAACACATATACACACACTGTTTTCACCTTTAAAAACATACACACACACACGCATACATACACACGCACACGGCACACACATACACTGCCCAACACACACACGCACACAACACACACACACACGCACACACATATAAACCCTAATCAATTCCCTTCCAAAATATCAATCTTATAAACCCTAGTTTATCTTTAGGGTTAGGGTTTCAATTCCGATTTCATACTTTTCTACGTGGCTAAACGGAGAATCAAGCTTAGAGGGTAGTGTTTTTTACCTTAATCACTTCCCTCCCTTTTCTCTTCTTCTTCTTCTTCTTCTTCTTCTTCTTCTTGTAGATACCCCGATCTCGCACCCCTTATCAAACCCCTTTTATTGGTCTAAACCCTAAAATTGACCTAAGCCCAGATTTGGCTATGCGGGAGTGCCGTGAGCCTTATCAGTGCATCGAATGGATTAACGAACTTCAAATTCATACAAACGAGTAAACCAGCATGTACATCAATTTTTTAGTAGCGGGACCCGAAACCGGGGCCCGCACCTTTAGAACTGCTCGTTTTAATCCATTCTGTGCACTTAAAAATATATTATTGCCATCCCTTGCTCATTAACATATTTCAGATAGACGTGCGTGACCACGAGATTATTTCAAGCAACTTTCATGTTGGGACCGCGGACAACTGGGATACCGTTGTGCGCACACACGGACAAAACTTGGACTGTTGCGGAACCTATACCGGAGCAAAAATTGTGATCATTCACGCCTAAAAGATTCAGACAAGTGGCCCAAGTTGGCTGTCCAAATCAATAAGGAAGGAGCCAATCAGAATGCGACAAGTGGCACTTTGGGAAGAAGGGACGGAGGTATGAGCCGTACGGCTGGTTTGGGAGGTTCAGACAGCAGTTTGTTCTTCAACAACTTGGCCTTTCAAACTCAACATCAATCCATCCCAGCTGCATTTGAGGCGGGTAGCCACCCCCTAAACTGACTCCTAAGCCTAGCAAGGGTGGCCTAAGGTCATTTCCCACCTCCCTCCTCCATATACTCACCTCCCTCATCCATTTTTTCATAGGAGATACATTCACATAACACTCTTGCTCTCCCTAAGCACAAAAACATCTCTCAAATATCAGTCCATAAACCACCACAACACCACCATATCACCACCATAATCCCACCCTAAACACTACACAAAGCAAAGCAAACAACTCACTCAAACACTCTCTCAATCAAGGCAAACACCTTAAGAAAACAACAACAAAAAAAGCCTTCCCTTGGAAGCAAAGGAAGCACATCTAGGTAATCTCTTGTTCTTGTAATATTCATCTATGTAAAATATAGATCTCTATGTGATTTGTAAAGAGGTCTAGCCACTTGTTAGGCTAGACCTCCATTTGGGAAACATCAATGTAATATTTGCTACTTTTGCTATGTTCATGTCCAAATGAGTATTCATGATGATCTTGGACTCTTGAGTTGTTTCCTACTGTAGATAATGTGCATATTTTTCATATTTTCATGTTAGTGTTGATACAAGATGATTTTGGGAGGTCTTCCAAAAGATGAACATGATGCTTTCTTTAAAACCCCCAAATCTGTCCATGACTTGTTTTCTCTACATGTTAACCATCATGTAATCTGAGTTAAAAGCATGAATGGGTGTTTTTTTGCATTTTTAATATGTGGATCTATGTATGTTAAAGGTCTTATGTCCATATCATCCCATTTGAGTGGGTTTTCATGAGTATCTTCATGCCTTGTGTGGATTTCCAGCAGTCTGTCAGTCTGTATCTTTCTGCCTTGTTGCTCTCTTTATGCATAGCAAACGTGGTTTTTGGTCTTAGAACACAAAATATGGTTTGTTATAGACAAACAGAAGAAAATGAACATGTACATATCTTATTTTTACCCTGAATGGAAGAGGTTATTTCCATTTTTTGTTCCAACTCTCTGTTATCAGATTTACATATCTCCTGTTCTGACACCAAAATGTCAGAGGTGTTTTTCATGACCTAATCTTTCTTGATGGCTTTGAAATGCTCCAGATCTAAACTTTGATATGTTAGGAATAACTTTAATGTTTAGTGTTCCCCATGATTTACCCGTTTTCATGATGCACAAAGTGGATCTTTTGTGGAAGTATGAATATCTGTCAGATTAGGCTGTTGAAAGTATGATCTTGCATGCCTTATTTGGACACCATAACATGCCCCTAAAATTAGAGGAAAAATCATGGTTGACACTTGATGTGTTAGGAACTTTTCTTGACCTTTTCTTTCCATATTAAGCAAGTGTAAGAACAGGTACACAAAGAAGAAGTGAACAGAAGTCCCTAAAATGTTTGGGGACGGAGTTTGGACATTTATTTGATATGAGATTTGTCTCCCTTTTGTACACCATTGTAAACATTAATCCCCCACCCCCTCTTTGTGATATCCTTTACTGGATATGAATGCTAAACCATTTTCAAACCAAGTGTGAGTCCACCCAAACCGACTCTCATTTGTGAATTAAAGCAAACATTCCTAGAATAGGAAGACTTCCTCTTATATCAAATCACCATTTTTGTTAGGGCATAAAAGCAAGGTAAAAGGCATAAAATGAATCTAAGTGGCATGCATACTAGAGACCATCACGGGCGAGGAGAGTGCCTAACCCCTTCTCTTCTCGTAACTTAGCCCCCGAACCCACTTTCTCTAAATAAAAGGTTTTGTCTTCATTTTTCCTAAAATAAAGTGAGGTGACGACTCTTGACTGTTTTGATTCCATCGAGAGGAAACCATTGTGTGGGAACCGAGCGCATTTCCAAAAGTGCATCAGCACGAAACGGACCCGAATCGCCCTCACGAGCGATCATTTCGGTGTCCGGCTTTCGAGCACGGGCTCTCACAGTGGCGACTCTGCTGGGGATATTCTTAAGTGGGCTAGACTCTAATCTTTGTGTGTTCCATGCTTTACTTGCCTTGCTTGGATTGTATATATTTATGCCCTAACCTTTGTTTTGTAGGGACATTCTTTTTCCTTCACCGTCTTATTTGTATATATATGCATGCGTGGTGGGTGGTTCCCTTAAAAAAGAAAAAGAAAATGGATAAAATAAAAAGGAAAAGAAAAGGATTTTCTTGTTTTCTTTACTTGCTTTCAAAATCGTTTTCGAACTCATAGATACCTCACACACATGCACGTTTTTGAAAATAACGTCTAGTAGAACCGTACAAACCCGAGAAGGTAACCCGAGGGTATAAGGGAGCTCATTAGACTTCCCTATAGGGCCCGCGGTGTACATTCTCACCCCAAAGCGCGCCTATTAGTCATTGCGATGGGTGTAAGCCAACCTTCCCCGTTACCAAGCCACGATGTCCGTATTTTCAAAAAATGACACGTCCCAGACTTCATGCCGGTTTTTGTCTAGCAATTTCACCTCAATCCTATGCATTTCCCCAAAAGGTCATAAACAACCTACATTGTGGAAATTCATTGAAATGCTCGGATTGACTTTAAATTGTCAAGACCCTCCCTTAGACCGTAACCGAATGGTGGATCCCCAAAAGAATATAGGCCCTTCGCTAGGGGCTTGGACGGCCAATAGTACAGGTGCAAAACGTTGGTCCTATACTTTGGAGACGGTATCCACTATTCCAAGATTTCATGCAAAAAACGTGTCAAAACAAAGCAAAGTGCTTGTCCGGCATTCTAGGTTTGTGCGTTGCTTGCGCTTCAAATTTTGAAAAAAAAAATTTAGCTTCTTTTGTACATAAAGCTTCATTCCCCGGAAATCTAAAATAGATTTCTTGTATCTTGTAGAGGCGAGAATTCTTCTTGTTCTCTAGCGCGACATTCAAGGTCCATTTCAAGCGCCACTTTGATCAAACCTTACTCCGGTTATCCTTCGAGCTATGACTAAGAAAGGAAAGGGATCTGCAAATCAGAGTGGGAACTCAGGTTACTTTGGGCATACCTTTGCAATGGAGGAGTGGTTAAAACAGCGTTTGGAGGCCCATATCAGTGCGAAGATGGCTAATTTCAAACCCGATCCTCAAATGGAACAGTGGTGGAAACAATGTTTGGAAGCCCGAATCAGTGCAAGGATGACTAACTTTGAACCCAACCCTGTAATGGAACAGTGGTTGAAAGAGCGTTTGGAGGCACATACAGATCTTATGTTAAGATTCTTCTAAGAATGTCAAAAGGAAATGGCTGATCGGGTTGTGGCTCTTTTATCTGACCAACCGAAGTTTAAGAATGCTATGCAGACTTGTCCTGGTCCAGAAGCACCAAAGGAAGGAGCCTCGTTCCGAAGGCTCGGCGGCCCTCTGCCAATTTGCTGCCCGATCATCACTCAAGAGTTCGCAAAACATGAGTTTCTTTCGGTCACGCTCCCCAATCAAGATGATGAGACAAAGCATGATGCGTCTCCCAAGTTTAAAAGCCAGCAGGGGCTCATCGATCCCCTATCAGATTGCTCTGTAGTCGAATTGACGAAGGATGAGAATGTTTTAGTCATGTCCCCTGATCAAGAATCCGATCGCGAAAGGGTGGATCCTCCTATTCCAGAAAATTATATAAGGCTTAATGACCCTCCTGTAAGTTCTCCTGTGGTTCCAAGAACAAGAATTATCAGCCTCAAGGGTAGTTCATCCATAAGCAAGGAGTTACAACAGAGGCTCAGCAAACCTCTCAAGATGACTGGGCGTGTTCATACTTCCCCTCGATCGGGTAAATCTATTTGTGTCGACGATAGCTCATCATTTTCCTCTAAGGGCGGCCCAATGGCTACCGCCGATGTATTTTCCAGATTGAAAGATGCCCCGGGTATTTCACGAATGAAAAGGAAAAGAAATGATCAACACTCAAGCCATGTAGATGTTCCATATGGCATGTCGTCCCAAAGGCTAACGGTGCCACTTTTTAGAATGGGTCCTGATGGGGTCCTGTGGCCTATACAAGAATTCAAGATTCTCCACATCCGGCACCGTACTATAGCAAGTATTGTGAATATCATGGAAAAGCCTCACATGCTACTAATGAATGTTACACTCTCAAGGATAAAGTCCGTAATCTCATGGGGGCTCGGAAGCCCGAGCCAGATATTTGATCCATGGGACTCACTTGACTCCCAAGGCCACTGCTTTTCACCCCGACGGCGTAGGTAATAAACGGACAGACTTTTGGTTTGCTAGCTTGCAAGGCTGCAACACTTTTACTCACTTTTAGAGATTTCTAGCTTTCGGTATCTAGATCTCTTTTTGCTTGTGATTGGGCTCACCGCCCCTACTCTTAATCATGTCCCTTTTGCGTATCGCTTAGTAATGTGCTCACACATCTTCTTTGTCTTTTAAGTCTAGAGTGTGTTGTTATCTTCGTGCTTTTATTTTATCGCCTGTCATGTAAAAAAATGTTTTCAGACAATGAACTTGCCTTATAACCAAGTGCCTTCTAAATCGCGTATCTTGTAGATCTGGACCCGCAAACAATTAAAGCTCACTTAATTAAAAGCAATCAATGAAATTTGAACAAAAATTAGACTGTGATTAAATGAGATGGGAACTAGGGCCGAAGGCAATCAACGAAGTTCACGAAGGCAATCGACAAAGTCACCCGACGAACGAAGATTTTAGGGTGCGATGAAGGGCATGATCAGAGAGGCCAATCAAATGGCAAAGGATGAAGACTATCACACTGATGCAAGTGTCGGCGATTTTCCTTTAATGTATGATGCATTGTAAATTCTCGCATATTGTATGTTTATGTTTTTGTAATAATTGTTGTATTCCGCGCGCTATGATGTTTCTTCTTGAGTGCAAAAAATAAAAAAAAAAAAAAAAAAATCGAAAGAGAGCAAAAAAGGGGAGGTCAAAAAAAAAAGAAAAAAAAAAGAAGAAGAAGCATTATTCATTTATTTTGGTACATGTTCCATTTTCTTTATTGTTTAATTTAATTGTTTTAGAAAGGATATCGCGACACTACAAATTCATGTGTGTGCCTTCAACGACGGCAGTTGGCAATTAATACCAAAGACTTCATCGCTCGTATCACAAAGGCGAGACGTAGATCGAGGGTCAGGAAACCTTATGTGACATCATCAGCTTCAAGGAGCACCGCGCCAATCTGCACTAAATAAGATCTCGATCTTTCAACTTTGGGCAAAGCACCATCGACGACGACAACTGGTGACTTTTGTTGGAGACCAACATGCTCTACCAACTCCTTACACTGAGGTAGCCCAAGAACCAAAAAATCGTGCAGCCTCCAAATGGTGTGATCAAAATCAGGAAAAGGAGACGACGACGAAGGCCTCTCACCAAATGAGTTCAACCAGCGGCGCGAATCATATCTCTTGCCCAACGATGTTCTCATGTCGATTTGTCACGGTCTAACTTGTGTCCAAATGATTTGTCAAGCTTATTTAATCAGAATTAAAATGCTAATCCAATTTTAGAAGGGTCCATTTGATTTTGAGGCACTTGACCATTAACGCTTGTTTAAGTCTTGAGTCTTTGATTTCAATGTGTGAGCATACTTTTCTCGAGTCTAGGGGCTTCCCCCTACTCTCGTCCTTCCGTCATTTCATTTCTGCGCAAACACAATGTCGGAGATCCCACTGGGATTCCCCTTTGCTTTCAAAAAATACTGGCCTCGTGCCTTCCCCTACCAACTCCTAGAAGCTGTCACAGCAAAAGAAACAAAGGAATGCTATTCTTTATATCTCAGAATCTCAAATGCCGGCAAGAGATGTCGAATTAATGAACACCAAACTGGGGCTGCATGTCTGAGTTTTGGGTTTTGTTTCAAAAGCAATGATGTGGCTTCATGACAATACGATTTGTTGAGAATGGTTTGCTCCGGGTAACACGGAAATTCTGATGGCAAAACGCCAGGGTAAAAGACAACTCTCATTGACAGTTGATCTTTTAAAGATTAACTTTTGAGAATCATCATCAGTTTCAGTAACTCTCGAGATCGAGGATATCAAGGATGTGGGACAACTCTCATAGATAGTTAGGTCCCTTACGGGTGGATCATCAGAACACAGCGCCATCTCGGATTGATAGTATGGCCCGCAGAGCTCAAAGCTCGTTTCTTCAGCAACATCAGGATTATGTCCCGCCGAACAACTCTCAAAGACAGTTGATTCCTCAAAGAAGGAGTATTGAATGTCAGAACACGTGAATTATGATCAGCAGCAAAGCATCGAATGTGGGATGACTCTCATAGACAGTCGAACCCTTAATGTGGGAATCAATAGAAACAAAGTGCCATCTCGGATTGTCAGTATGGCCCGCAAAGCTCAAAGCTCCCTCTTTAGCAACATCAGGATTGTGTCCCGCCGAGCAACTCTCAGAGACAGTTGACTCCCTATCGATTGGGTATTGCATGTCAGAAATTGTGAATTGCCTCAGACAGGGAAGCATCGAATGATTGATCAACTCTCAAAGACAGTTGATTCCTCAAAGAAGGAGTATTGCATGTCAGAAATTGTGAATTGCCTCCGACAGAGAAGCATCGAATGATTGATCAACTCTCAAAGACAGTTGATTCCTCAAAGAAGGAGTATTGCATGTCAGAAATTGTGAATTGCCTCAGACAAAGAAGCATCAAATGATTGAACAACTCTCAAATACAGTTGACTCCCTACCGATTGGGTATTGCATGTCAGAAATTTTGAATTGCCTCCAACAGCGAGACATCGAGCATTTGAACAACTCTCAATGACAGTTAGGCCCCCAGAGGTCGAAACACCAAAACATGAAGTTGTCTTGAAACGACAATTTGGATCAACATGAGATTCACCCTTCAAAGTGCAACAAGAGCTGCATATGCCAAATTCAGAGGCTTTTTCCTATATTGACTGGAGCTTCCATAGCAAACTTCTGAAGTTGATCCTTGCGATACACTGGGCCTTCACCAGGAAGAAGGTTGGGGGAATGATGTCAGAAAGAACAATTGGGGTTTCTTCAGCCGAAGACTGGGGCTGACCCAACCATAGCATCCGGAGATATACCGTTGAGTAGTCTTGATCAAATGGGTGTTTTGAATTAACCTTTTGAGTGCTCGTGCTAGGATTTCAACTCTGCTTCACCATACACATCTCCATATTCCTCATTTTCGCAAAAATGCAAAAGTAACAATAAAGTGCACAACCCATTTCATTCATGATTCTCCCTCTAGTCATTCATAAATTTTCAATCATTAATTGATAAAAAACAAAGTTTGAGATGCGAGTAATGCACATGTGTCAAATAAAAAAAAATCAAATGCAAAAAGAACTTTCATGCAAAAAAAAGTGAAGTGTGACTTTCACCCTTCAAAAGAAAAATGGTTGCAAAATGAAAGGGGAATGTATTCTTGTCCCAATCTTTCTCCGAATCTCTCGATCTTAAAGATTTCAATCCATGTATGTGTTCTAAAACTTTTGTTGCACATGAATGACACGTTCGAGCACATTAAGATATATTCTGCTTGCTCTTGAAAATCTCTTGCAGGTACGAATCATCCATTCTGCCACATCATGGTCCTCACAAGAAGGATCCTCGACGAAGTCGACGCTCATGTTTCTGCGTAGGGAATGAAATTTCCTAATTCCCTTTCTGCAAAATCAGTTCGAGTTGCCAAAGTCGAACTACGTTGGTTTGATTCTCGAAAGAGATACGTAGGCAGCTTGAATTTTTAGGCACGACCATATACTTGCAAAAAATCTTATGCAGTTACGAAGTTGACATCACAACGAACCACATCATGGTCTTCAAAAAAAAAGTTCCTCGTCAACATCAATGCTCAGGAAATGAGATTTCCCAATGGATTTTTGAAAAATAATATGTTTGATTTGCTAAAGTCGAACTACGTTGGTCTGATTCTTGAAAGAGATACGTAGGCAGCCTGAATTTTCAGGCAAGACCACATACTTGCAAAAAATCTTATGCAGGTACGAAGTTGGAACCACACAACGAATCACATCTTGGTTTCACAAAGAGGTTGCTCATTGCAAGCGATCAAAATCCCACAAAAACGGCAAAAACAAAGAGCTAGCTTGCAGGTCACAACAGACAATGTCGATCGTGTCATTTCTCCTGATATACGTGAGACTTCAGTCAAAATTGAATGATTCCAACCCGGTATCAATTGCCAAGAGTCGCAGCGACTCCAAAAGCGGAGTAGCTTGATTGTGAAAGAATAAAAAATCCTTTTTGGGTGAACAGGGATCCAGAATGAGGTTGCAGCACTCAAAACGGTGCCGACAGACCACACAAAGTAATGTTTCAGCGAATCCAAAAGCGGAGAAGCTTGATTGTGAAAAAATCAAAAACCCTTTTTAGGGTGAATGGGAATCCAAAATGAGGCTGCAGCACTCAGCACAGTGCCAACGAATCACACAGAGCAATGGCTCACTGCGCAGTGAGGCACAAAAATCTCATCACACAGCAAAGCGAAAGCAGAAGGACCAGGACACAACTCAACATGCAGCGTATCTTTGAAATTATCTTCTTGATAGTAGTCTTGAAGTTCTCATTATTAAAATCATTTTAGGCCGAGACGCCTCTTAAAACTCTCAAAATCATTTTCGACCGAGACGCCTCTTAAAGTTCTCATTATCAAAATCACTTTAGGCCGAGACGCCTCTTAAAACTCTCAAAATCATTTTCGGCCGAGACGCCTCTTAAAGTTCTCATTATCAAAATCATTTTAGGCTGAGACGCCTCTTAAAACTTTCAAAACCATTTTCGGCCGAGACGCCTCTTAAAGTTCTCATTATCAAAATCATTCTAGGCCGAGACGCCTCTTAAAGCTCTTAAAATCAATTTCGGCTTGAGAAAATTTAGATCTCACCATTAAAATTATGTTGTTCCTTCCCCCAGAGTCAGATGCGACTCGACTTGCGGCAATGGCAAGCAGAATTCTTATAGACTTGATCATTGCTACGGGTGAAAAGGTTTCATCATAGTCAATACCATGAACTTGCCTATAACCTTTCGCTACAAGTCTAGCTTTGTAAGTATGCACCTTCCCATCCATGTCAGTCTTCTTCTTGAAGACCCATTTGCATCCTATGGTTTTTACACCTTCGGGTGCATCAATTAAATTCCAAACTTGATTGTCTTGCATGGATTGCAATTCGGATTCCATGGCTCCAAGCCACTTGTCCGAATCAGGAGAAGACATCGCCTCTTGGTAGGTTGACGGTTCATAATTCTCAATGATTTCTACCTCATTACTATCCGTTACGAGAAATCCACATCTCTCGGGCTCGGATCGTAACCTACTAGATCTGCGAGTTACTTGTGTATTTTGAACATGTTCCACAACTCTTTGTGGTATTTGTTCTTGTTCCACTATTGGTTCAATGTTATTTTCTGGGTCTCGAATTTCTTCAAGATTTATTTTACTCCCACTGATTTCTTTGGAGAGAAACTCTTTCTCTAGAAAGACACCAGTTCGGGCAACAAACACTTTGTTGTCCTCTCGGTTGTAAAAGTAATATCCTCTAGTTTCCTTTGGATATCCCACGAAAATACATTTGTCAGATTTGTGTGCAAGTTTGTCAGAGACAAGTCTTTTGACAAAAGCTTCGCAACCCTAAATTTTCATGAAAGATAAACAAGTTTTCTTTCCGCTCCACATCTCATATGGAGTCTTTTGAACCGATTTAGTTGGAACACGATTTAGTGTGAAAGCAGCGGTTTCTAGAGCGTAACCCCAAAAGGATATTGGAAGACTAACTTGACTCATCATTGATCGAACCATGTCTAACAAAGTCCGATTTCTCCTCTCGGACACACCATTCCATTGTGGTGTTCCGGGTGGAGTCAATTGTGAAACTATTCCACAATTCTTTAGATGATCATCAAATTCTTGACTCAAGTATTCTCCACCTCGATCTGATCGAAGTGCCTTAATACTTTTGCCAAGTTGTTTTTCTACTTCATTTTGAAATATTCTAAATATCTCAAATGCTTCTCTTTTATGTTTCATTAGGTAAACATACCAAATCTACTATAATCATCAGTGAAGGTTATGAAGTATTGAAATCCTCCCCTAGCATTGCTACTTAATGGTCCGCATACATCGGAATGTATCAACCCCAATAAGTCGCTTGCCCTTTCACCCAACTTGGTAAAAGGTGTCTTAGTCAATTTTCCAAGAAGACACGACTCACAAGTGTCATATGACTCTAAGTCACATGAACCCAAAAGTCCGTCCCCATGGAGTTTTGAGATACGCTTCTCATTAATATGACCCAGACGGCAATGCCATAAATAGGTATGATTTACATCATTAGGTTTAGATTTCTTATTTACATGATAGACATTGTCATTATTTTCATTCTTGACATCCAAGATATAAAGGCCATTAAATGAATTAGCAATACCATAAAGCACATCATTTAAATAAATAGAAAATTTCTTATTCTCAATAAGAAACTTAAAACCTTCATTATCCAAACAAGAAATTGAAATAATATTTCTACTTAAATCCGGAACATAATAACAATTGTTCAAAACAAGAATTAATCCGGAAGGTAAAGTGACTTCATAAGTCCCTACGGCTAATGCAGCAACTCTTGCTCCATTCCCCACGCGTAGGTCTACTTCACCATCTTTAAGCAGTCTCCTATTCTTTAGACCCTGCACATTTAAACAAATGTGAGAACCACATCCGGTATCCAATACCCAAGAATCAGTGGTAGAAAGGAGAATATCTATCATATAGATACCTGAAGTCGACGCAGCCTTGCTGCCCTTCTTCTTCTTTTGCTCTTCCAAGAAAGCCTTGCAATTACGTTTCCAGTGACCAATTTATTGACAATGGAAACAGATTGCATCCTTTTGTGAATCGGGTTTTGCCTCAGAAGCCTTGGCAACACTTGCCTTTCTTATCTTGGGTTTGACAACTTTCTTACCCTTTCCTTTGGCACCAGCCTTCTTCCCATCATGAACTAAGAGCACGGAAGAACTTTTCTCCGCAATCTTCATCTCCACAGTTTTGAGCATCCCATGCAACTCGGAGAGATTCTTATCCATTCTATGCATGTTATAATTCATCACAAACTGATTATAACTTTTAGGCAATGAATTAAGAATGAGATCCGTGGCTAGCTCCAATGGGATTGGATAGCCAAGTTTCTCAAGGTGCTCTACATAACCTTTCATTTTCAGCATGTGAGGACTCACTTGTTGCCCTTCATTCATTTTGCAAGTAGTGAATGCAACAATGGTCTTGTACCTCTCTTGCCTAGCTTGCTCTTGAAACATGGCTCTTAACTCCACGCCTATCTCATAGGCTTCCAAATGTTCCAAACTTTTTTGGAGTTTTGAGCACATAGTAGCAAGCATGAGACAACTTACATCTCTAGAATCATTACGATGTTTCTTGTAACTGTCACTTTCTGCTCTAGGGGCAGTAGGTTCTGGTTCAGCAGGAAGAGGCCCATCGAGAATGTACAACTTATCTTCTTGCCTAAGAACAATTCTTAGGCTACGGATCCAATCCATAAAGTTTGTACCATTCTCTTGGAGCTTATCCTTCTCAAGGATCGATCGCAAGGAAATTGATTGAGTGTTAGTAGTCATTATCTACAAATATGCAAAATTTCCAAAATTTAATAAGTACCGGTTTTTCATTAAAGAAATAATTAATGTATTTTTCAAACAAAATACTCCCACTAAATTATGTAACCTTCATATACATCCAATGTATAATATAATTTAATTGGGCTAAGATCCAACTTTAATATAACTTTTGAGTCCACGGAAGCGGACCGCTCAAAAATAAATTAATTAGGTAGACAATCATGTCAATCATATCCCATATGATTCTTAGATCTTTTTTATGAGATTCTTTGAGAAATCCAATTTCCAAAGCATGTTTAATCTCATCTTTTGCCTAGGCCCAAAACCGTTTTGACGCCTAATTAAGTCCAACCATTTTAAACGCATAGGAACCATTCAATTTAATGTACCTTGCGGAGGCAAGCCCACATTAAACTAATGAACCTCATCTTGCTTATACATGAATAAAATTAATGCACCTCGCAGAGGCGAACCCACATCAAGATCACCCATGTATAAACAAGTGTTTTAATCATGGCATGGCAATTAAGGACTTAAACCTTTCTTTGAAGGTTCATCACATATAGCATATAACACATTTATGAGCACATAATATAAACATGTTACACATCAAGTTTAGCCACTAAATTAATATCCATTAATTTAAGCATGATATTTATGTGTCATTAGTTTCTCTATAATTATGAGGATGAGACTATTTCAACTTTGGTTATTATCTCCAAATCAAGACAACAAGAAGTGCGGTCGAACTAAGCCATTAGGCAACCACAATCCCACACTAATTCAAGAAACCAAGAAAGTAGTCCATGTGGCCGAAACTAAGCAATAGATGGTCTCGATGAACGTAGGCCAATTGCATCCACAATTTCACATGGATCTCCAATCTTTGAATCAAGAACTTTGTTTCTCAATTTTAGCAATTATGAACTCTTCATAATTCTAACTTCGTTTTATCTTTGAAACTTTGATTGCGATCAAGTTTGGGAAACACAATCTCGATGAACGCAGATTAGCCATCCAAACCTTGAAGCAATCTTAGAGTCACAAGACTAAAACAAATAGGAAAATAAAACCTCAAAATCCACACACAAACCAACTACCCAAAAACCCATTCCAGATCAGCAAGTCTGGACTGGTTCTGTTACTGGTTTTGTTGATTTTTTTTGAAAAATTCAAGATTCTGTTTTTCGGCCAAAATCAGACCTTCTGACCCTTTTGTTCGGCCGCCCAAGAAGGTCTGTGCGGTCGCCCAAAACTGTGCGGCCGCCCAGGTGCTTCTGTGCGGTCGCCCGGTTGATCAGAATGTGCAGAATTTTTAAAGTTCGAAAATTTTGTCTCAAAATTGTTTTTCCCCGATTATTAAAACTTTGATCCAATCAAAAATTAATAATCAACAATTCTGAATCCACCATAATTTATTTATTGCGATTGAATCGTGCGATTAAAGTTGCAAAACAATAAACCACATAAAATCACATAACACATAGACATCATTTATTCCAATATTCATATCATGCAAGGCACATAAACAATTTATATACACATAAACATGATCTAGGTATTGAAATAATCAACATGAACGGGGATCTGATACCACTGTTGGGTTTCGATGTAACATGCGCAGCGGAATTTAGCATTTAAAATTTATAAAACCCAAAGCCCATAGATCCTTTCATATGATTAAGTCAAATACAACAACATGAATAGAGGAAAAACTAACCCTTGATGACTTTGAATTCTAGCTTTGATCTTGGTGGAGATTTGAAGCTTGATCATGAAGAAAGTAAGAACACGAACTTTGAAGATGATGAGCTTCACCCTCTAGCGGTATCCACACCACGAACGAATATCAAGGAGCTTCTTGATCTTGGTTGCTAGACCAACAATTATGAAACACACTTTCACAATTGATAATGACTATATGGAATTTTAATTGTGTATTATTTTATTCTTCAATCAAAAGATATCTTGGAACAAAATAAACTCTCTCAAACTCTTTGGAGACTCACAAAATCATTAGGTGAGAGTGCTGGCCGAATTTGGCCTTTTATACACAAGTAGGACCTATTCCAAATAGGAAACTTCTGTCAAAATCCGTCCAAAATTCGTTTCCTAATCAAATTAGGAATCTGCCACCCGACACCACCGTGCGGCCGCGCCAAAGAAGGCTGTGCGGTCGCCCAACTTTGGTAGGTCGCCCGGTCCCTTTTGGGCGGTCTCCCGCCTGCCCAGAATAGCTGAAAAATTCCACTTTAGTCCTTTTAAAGATTCGTTCTATTGTGTATGACCCTCTAGGATTATACTAAGTTGGCAATGGGTTCAAACATGAAACCATAAGATATGATTAGGTTCTAGCAAACCGTCATACCTACCCAAATAATATAACTAGATACAAGTTCACATTCCTTTTAGAACATATCACAATCCCTTTTTCCACGATGTCATTGAACACAAGTCATGGTCAACAAGTCAACTTGTCATTGTTCAATACTTTCTCGATTCCGAATATGTTGATAATCCAAAAGACATTGATCCAATCAATTCACTTGAGTCCGGCCGAACATTTCATCAACATCATTCCTACGAGAGGCCCAAGCTTGACATCTTTCCGAATAGGGACAAATCCATTTAGCTTATTACTCTTCCCTACTTGAATCCGATTATGCCAATCATACCCTTTATAACTACCCGGTTAAAGGTAGCGTTTGAATATGTCAAACATAATGTTCATCAAGTGGAAGACTATAATAACTTCATGTCTAAGGATTCGAATGACATAACTAATATGAGATATATGTTCGACATAGACCATGACATAAATCTCATACAGCGGGTCATGTCCAGTACCTTGTTCCAAACAAGTACCCATAAATCTAACATGATCATCCCATGAACATTTAGCCTTTATACTAGTGCTTAACAAGTACTAGGGACGGAGATTATTATAAGTAAACATGAACAACAATAATAATCAAAACATCTCTTTATTGATATGAAATAAATGATAACAATTACAACATTTATTAAACGTGCCTAGGGCACCACTACCAACAATTTCACCCCGGTGAACTCAGTCGCCCGTTCTCATAAATACGTTCTCGTGTCGATTTCCTCCCCAGCAAAGAGACAGCTGTAGACACCCCGCCTTGGACCTCTCACCCCGATTGCATACATAGTATTTTTACTTTACTTGTTTTTGTTAATTTCTGTTACTTTGGTTAAGTTCCTAACTGATTTCGTCAGTCAGTTTTGGACTAAACTGCATAACAGAGTTAACTTTCTAGTCCATTCTGTCAAAATCGCCATTTCAAAGTCGAGCGCCTCCGCCCTTTGGGGCCAGAAGCGCGCGCCTCCCGCCGACTATACGGGATGCGCGCGCGTCTGGGTGTGTCAGTTACTGATTTCTATCCAAGAATCTCTCCCTTGCTCATTTTACATGATTTTGCCCGGGAAACTGATCTTTGTGACTCCGTTTTGGCAACAAAAACATCCCCTTTCAACTATAAAAACCCCTCCAATCCACCATGGGCCTCTTTTTCATCTCTTTTGTTCTCTTTTCATCTCTCTTTTACCTCTCTTGGACCTTCTTCTTAGACTTAAAACTTTTCTTACACACACACTATACACAATTCTATACACAAATTCTCCCTACAAGAGTTCTTCGTGACAAGACTCTACACAAATTGTTTTACAACAATTTCTCCACAACAAAACTCTTTTCAAGTCCAAGATCAAAGTCCCTTTTCTAAAGATACCACTTTTCTATTTTCTTATTTTATTTGTGTCCTACTAGTATGCAATCTCCATAAAAAGGGATACAACCAAAAGGCCACTTCACTATTGAAGTTTGGCCAAGGTTACATCCCAACATTCCAACATTAATTTAATTCCATTTCATATCTTAATGTAATTGTTTAGCAAATATTCAACATGTAACCATTAGACGCTCAATCAATAAAATCATTTAGCTTTCATTTTCCCCTTATCTTTACTTTGTAGTTGTTAGCATATTTTATCAATTGAAGGACATGTAAATATAAGAACACCAAAAGTAGCAAGACCCACGTAAGCGGGGCGGAGTGGGTGTTTAAGTACTTCCCACTCCGTCACTTAACCCCCGAACCCCTCATCTCAAGAATCTTTGGTTTCGTAATCAATAAAAAAAGGCTATTTTCTTAGGTTTTCTCGTGTTCCTCTAAAACGTGGGTGGCGACTCTTAAAATCAATTAGACATCCTAGGTAATTCACCGCTCTAGCCAAGCCGTGGTTCCCCGGGGTATCTACAACAGCGCATCTCAATGCACCCCCTGCATTTTAAATTTCAATAAACCTGAACTACGATTGGTCTGATTCTCGAAAGAGATACGTAGGTAAACTGGTAATCCGATACCGACCATTGTTTGTCACTAGTTTGATTGCTTGTTTGAGTTAGAACTACGGAGGCTTGATTCTCGAAAGAGATACGTAGGAAGTCCTACTTTGGACCCAGCCGTTACACCCTAGACGAGATCGTGTGTCTCTTAGTGAATCGTAGAATCCCCTTTACATTACAAGGAGATTCGATGAGGGGCTCTGTAGATACCCCAATCTCGCACCCCTTATCAAACCCCTTTTATTGGTCTAAACCCTAAAATTGACCTAAGTCCAGATTTGGCTATGCGGAAGTGTCGTGAGCCTTATCGGTGCATCGAATGGATTAACGGACTTCAAATCCATGATCAGAGCGAAAAAACAAGTAAACCAGCATGTACTTCAATTTTTGAGTGGCGGGACCCGAAACCGGGGCCCGCACCTTTAGAACTGCTCGTTTTAATCCATTCTGTGCACTTAAAAATATATTATTGCCATCCCTTGCTCATTAACATATTTCAGATAGACGTGTGTGACCACGAGATTATTTCAAGCAACTTTCATGTTGGGACCGTGGACAACCGGGACACCGTTGTGCGCACACACGGACAAAACTTGGACTGTTGCGGAACCAATACCGGAGAAAAAATTGTGATCATTAACGCCTAAAAGATTCAGACAAGTGGCCCAAGTTGGCTGTCCAAATCAATAAGGAAGGAGCCAATCAGAATGCGACAAGTGGCACTTTGGGAAGAAGGGACAGAGGTATGAGCCATACGGCTGGTTTGGGAGGTTCAGACAGCAGTTTGTTCTTCAACAACTTGGCCTTTCAAACTCAACATCAATCCATCCCAGCTGCATTTTAGGCGGGTAGCCACCCCCTAAACTGACTCCTAAGCCTAGCAAGGGTGGCCTAAGGTCATTTCCCACCTCCCTCCTCCATATACTCACCTCCCTCATCCATTTTTTCATAGGAGATACATTCACATAACACTCTTGCTCTCCCTAAGCACAAAAACATCTCTCAATCTCAGGCCATAAACCACCACAACACCACCATATCACCACCATAATCCCACCCTAAACACTACACAAAGCAAAGCAAACAACTCACTCAAACACTCTCTCAATCAAGGCAAACACCTTAAGAAAACAACAACAAAAAAAGCCTTCCCTTGGAAGCAAAGGAAGCACATCTAGGTAATCTCTTGTTCTTGTAAGATTCATCTATGTAAAGTGTAGATCTCTATGTGATTTGTAAAGAGGTCTAGCCACTTGTTAGGCTAGACCTCCATTTGGGAAACATCAATGTAATATTTGCTACTTTTGCTATGTTCATGTCCAAATGAGTATTCTTGATGATCTTGGACTCTTGAGTTGTTTCATACTGTAGATAATGTGAATATTGTTCATATTTTCATGTTAGTGTTGATACAAGATGAATTGGGGAGGTCTTCCAAAAGATGAACATGATGCTTTCTTTAAAACCCCCAAATCTGTCCATGACTTGTTTTCTCTACATGTTAACCATCATCTAATCTGAGTTAAAAGATTGAATGGGTGTTTTTTTACATTGTTAATATGTGGATCTATGTATGTTAAAGGTCTCATGTCCATATCATCCATTTGAGTGGGTTTTCATGAGTATCTTCATGCCTTGTGTGGATTTCCAGCAGTCTGTCAGTCTGTATCTTTCTGCCTTGTTGCTCTCTTTATGCATAGCAAACGTGGTTTTTGGTCTTAGACCACAAAATATGGTTTGTTATAGACAAACAGAAGAAAATTAACATGTACATATCTTATTTTTACCCTGAATGGAAGAGGTTCTTTCCATTTTTTGTTCCAACTCTCTGTTATCAGATTTACATATCTCCTGTTCTGACACCAAAATGTCAGAGGTGTTTTTCATGACCTAATATTGCTTGATGGCTTTGAAATGCTCCAGATCTAAACTTTGATATGTTAGGAATAACTTTAATGTTTAGTGTTCTCCATGATTTACCCGTTTTCATGATGCACAAAGTGGATCTTTTGTGGAAGTATGAATATCTGTCAGATTAGGCTGTTGAAAGTATGATCTTGCATGCCTTATTTGGACACCATAACATGCCCCTAAAATCAGAGGAAAAATCATGGTTGACACTTGATGTGTTAGGAACTTTTCTTGACCTTTGATTTCCAGATTAAGCAAGTGTAAGAACAGGTACATAAAGAAGAAGTGAACAGAAGTCCCTAAAATGTTTGGGGACGGAGTTTGGACATTTATTTGATATGGGATTTGTCTCCCTTTTGTACACCATTGTAAACATTAATCCCCCACCACCTCTTTGTGATCTCCTTTACTGGATATGAATGCTAAACCATTTTCAAACCAAGTGTGAGTCCACCCAAACCGACTCTCATTTGTGAATTAAAGCAAACATTCCTAGAATAGGAAGACTTCCTCTTATATCAAATCACCATTTTTGTTAGGGCATAAAAGCAAGGTAAAATGCATAAAATGAATCTAAGTGGCATGCATACTAGAGACCACCACGGGCGAGGAGAGTGCCTAACCCCTTCTCTTCTCGTAACTTAGCCCCCGAACCCACTTTCTCTAAATAAAAGGTTTTGTCTTCATTTTTCCTAAAATAAAGTGAGGTGGCGACTCTTGACTGTTTTGATTCCATCGAGAGGAAACCATTGTGTGGGAACCGAGCGCATTTCCAAAAGCGCATCAGCACGAAACGGACCCGAATCGCCCTCACGAGTGATCATTTCGGTGTCCGGCTTTCGAGCGTGGGCTCTCACACTTCTTCTTCTTCTTCTTCTTCTTCTTCTCATTCTCCGGCCTCTCTCCCTCTCTCTGCGTTCTTTCCTCTCTCTGCCATAGCCTCTCTTTCTCTCCCCGTTCTTTTTTTTTTTTTTTGTTGATATAATAATTAGGTTGGGAATAAAAGGTTTATATATATTCTAGGGTTTTCCATTCCCTAAAATAAAAGGATTCCTAATCTCTATTGGGTTTGAAATAACTTGGGCCCAAAGTAAAAATCCAATTTTTTACTCTTAATTAATTAAGCCCAAAATAATAAAAGAGTTCACAAAATAAAATAATTAATTGGCCCAAGGCCGGTTATTACATTCTTTCCTCCTTAAAAGAGTTTGGTCCTCCAAACTAAACGTACCTTAATCAGAAAATAGGGCGGGATATGCCTCTAGCATCTCGCTCTCGAGCTCCCACGTAGCCTCCCTTTCGGTATGGTTGCTCCATTGCACTTTCACATAAGGAATCACTCTTTTCCTCAAGGTTTGATCCTTCCGATCTACAATCTTTATGGGTTCTTCGTCGTAACTCAAATTAGCACGAACTCTTAGTTGTTTATACTCGATCGCATGACTCGGATCGGGAATGTACTTCCTTAACATTGACACATGAAATACATTATGCACTCCAGCTAGCACAGGCAGTAAAGCTAACTTGTAAGCTACCATTCCAACTCGGTCTAAAACTTCAAATGGTCCAACATATCTCGGGCTTAACTTCCCTCGAATACCGAACCTCATAACTCCTTTTGTTGGCGAAATCTTCAGGAATACATGATCGCCCAGTTGAAATTCCAAATCGCGCCTTCGGCGATCGGCATACGACTTCTGTCAACTTTGAGCAGTCAACAACCATTTCCTAATTTGTTGTACCTTATCAGCGATCACTTGGATAAGTTCTGGTCCAGTCAACTTCCTCTCACCAACTTTATCCCAGCAAGTAGGTGATCTACACTTCCTTCCATACAATGCCTCGTACGGTGCCATTCCGATACTAGCATGAAAACTGTTGTTGTACGCGAATTCTACTAGCGTAAAATGTTCATCCCATGTTCCTTGCCAGTCCAACGACGTAGCTCTCAACATATCTTCTAGAGTCTGAATAATCCTTTCTGACTGTCCATCCGTTTGTGGGTGAAAAGCGGTACTCATTGCCAATTCCGTACCCAATACTTGTTGTAGACTTATCCAGAATTTCGACGTAAACCTCGCATCCCTATCAGACACTATCGAAACTAGTATTCCGTGCAATCTCACAATTTCATCAATATACAACTTGCCCAATTTCTCTAATGAATCATTCACTTTAATAGCTAGAAAGTGATCCGACTTCATAAGCCTATCCACAATAACCCAAATTGCATTGTAGCCCCTCAACGTCTTTGGTAACCCTACTACCAAATCCATAGCTATATGTTCCCACTTCCACTCCGGAATAGGTAATGACTGTAGTAATCCTGCCGGTCTATGGTGCTCACTTTTCACTTGTTGACATACCAAACACTTTGATACAAACTCGGCTATGTATCCTTTCATATTGTTCCACCAGAACGTCTCTCTCAAGTTTCTATACATCTTCGTACTTCCAGGATGTACGGAGAATCTTGAACAATGATCTTCCTTCAAAATCTCCCTCATAATATCTTCATTATCTGGCACCCATACCCTAGATTGGTACCTCATGATTCCATCTTCTCCTACACGAAAGTCTTTTGCCTTTCTCTTAGCGATACTCTCATGTACTTTCATTACTTCTTCGTCAATTTCTTGTGATTCTTTAATTCTAACCATAAGCGTTGGCTGAGCACTCATTTAAGCCAAATAACCCTTCACTTGCACTTCCATGCTTGAAATCTCAATGTGGTTCCACGCACTTTCCTCCTTAGAAATTAACGTCGCTAGCGTCCCACGGTTCTTTCTACTCAACGCGTCTGCTACTATATTAGCCTTCCCAGGGTGGTACAAAATCGTACAATCATAATCTTTCAATAACTCAAACCACCTTCTTTGTCGCATATTAAGTTCTTTCTGGGTGAATATATACTTAAGGCTCTTGTGATCCGTATAAATCTGACATGTCACCCCATACAAGTAGTGTCTCCATATCTTCAAAGCAAACACCACTGCAGCTAACTCTAGATCATGGGTTGGATAATTCTTCTCATGGTTCTTCAATTGTCTAGATGCGTAAACTATAACCTTTTCATTCTGCATCAGCACGCAACCTAGTCCTTTAAGTGAAGCATCACTATATATTACGAATCCATCCGATCCAGACGGTAAAGCAAGCACTGGTGCGGACACCAATCGTCACTTCAATTCCTCAAAACTCTTTTCACATTCTTCTGACCAAACAAACTTTGCTCCTTTCTGAGTTAACCTCGTCAATGGCACTGACAACTTCGAGAAACCTTCGACGAATCTCCTATAGTAGCCAGCCAAACCTAAGAAACTTCTTATCTCACTTACCGAAGTTGGTCTTTCCCAATCCACAATAGCTTCTATCTTTGTTGGATCCATGGCAATCCTATCCTTTGACACCACATGACCTAAGAATGCCACTTTCTCCAACCAAAATTCACATTTCTTGAATTTAGCATATAACTTTTGCTCTCTTAATATTTGCAACACTAGCCTTAAGCGCTCTTCATGCTCTTCCTTAGTTTTCGAATACACCAAATGTAATCAATGAATACAATCACGCATTTGTCTAAGAACTTCTGAAATATCCTATTCATAAGCTCCATGAATGCTGCCGGTGCATTAGTCAACCCGAACGGCATCACTACAAACTCATAATGACCATATCGCGTTCTAAAGGCCGTCTTAGATGTATCTTCCGTCTTTACCCTCAGTTGGTGATATCCAGACCTTAAGTCTATCTTTGAAAAGTAACACGCTCCACGGAGTTGGTCGAATAAATCATCTATTCTGGGTAACGGGTATTGGCTCCTTACCGTCACACGGCTTAATTCACGATAGTTGATACATGACCTCATCGACCCATCCTTCTTTTTCACAAACAATACCGGTGCACCCCATGGTGATACACTCGTCCTAATCAACCCTTTATCCAGCAACTCTTGCAATTGCTCCTTCAATTCCTTCAATTCTGCCGGAGCCATTCTATACGGCGCTTTCGATATTGGTGTCTTCTCTGGCACTAAATCGATGGAAAATTCTACTTCTCTCTCCGGTGGTATCCCCGGTAAATCTTTTGGAAACACATCCTTAAAATCCTTAATCACAGAAAGTGATTCTATGGTTATTTATTTCTGATCCGTAGTACTCATATATGCTAGAAATCCTTCGCATCCTTTTCTTAACAACTTTCGAGCCTTCATTACCGATATAAGGTTCGACCTTGTTCTAAGTTTCGTTCCTCGAAAACAACATTCTTCTCCAGACAATAATCAGAAGTGAACTTCTTTCTTAAAGCAATCCACATGGGCATGGTATGCAGCTAACCAGTCCATTCCTAAGATTACATCAAATTCTCCGACTTCCAAACTAATGAGATCAACCTCAAACTCCTTTCCGTCCAATTTCAAGGGACAATTCTTATACACAGACGTAATAGGGATAGAATCTTTAGTTAAGGTATCTACAATCAAAGATTTTTCTAGCGCCTCAGGAATCAATTTCATTTTCTTAGCTAAGCAAGTACTTATCACAGAATGCGTAGCTCCAGTATCAATTAACGCACGAACATTGCAAGAATATAATTGAATCATACTGTTGGGTATGCCCACTTATATCTCAGTTTCAATGTAATAGGATTGATTAGATTTGATTGATCCATCACCTAAGTTTTATTTCATGGACTTTAGACCCATATACTTCATTTTTTAGGTTGTCCATTGTAATAGAATAGGCTTAGGAATAGGGCAAGAAGATCAAGATTCAAGAAAATCACGAGTTTGAGACAAGTCATGCGCCCTGCGCCCAAGCGCCTCTTTCACGCGCCGCGCCGCGCTACACGCCTCACAGTGCGCCTGCGCCTCTTATACGCCCGCAAAGTGTAACGCGCCTCTCTTAGCTCACGCGCCTTATAGTGATTTATTCACTCAGTGATTTAATGAAAGATTTGAAGACTAGAAGAGATTCAAACTTCGCCAATGATCCAACGGTGGTTAAATAACACGTATGCACCCGCATCTAAGGACACCTGTCCATAACGGTCATATTTTTGTTATGTGTCTAACGGCTATAAAAGGACACGTGCTCCACTCAATGAGCGACAGCACATCCGTCCTTTCTCTGACTCACCAAGGATTTCCAACGGCTATTTTTTGGGGCTCTACTATAAATACCCCATAACTTCAACCATTTGAAGTTGCTAAGAATTTCAAGAATTTCTCTCTCAAGCATTTGTTGAAGATTTGAAGATTACCTTTGATTTACTAGAATTCTCAAGAACATCTTCATAACTTCATCCTTAGCCCAGATCCTCAAGCAAAAACACTTTAGTTTTCTTGTGCTCTCAATCTCAAAGATCTAAAGAGCCTTGAATCTAAAATCACACACGCACCTCTTTAAGTTTGATCACTTAGATCTTTCTTTTAGAGATACACCGGTTATTGTCTAGGATTTGTTCTTTTATAGAAATAGATCTTGAGTTAGTGTATAAGTTCAAAACGATTGTAAATTGTAACACTCTCTCATTATATAAGATCTCCATTAGAAATCCAAGACTAACCATCTTGGTAGAGGACGTAGATCATTTTCCCGATCGAACCTCTCCAAATAGCGCGTACTTACTATCTTGCTATTTCCTTTCAAGTTTATATCATATCTAACTATTTGTTTGTTTATTCATTGTAGATTGATTGATTGAACTGTGTTGTGTTTGTTATATCATTTGCCTTAGTTTCTTATTTCATCCACTTTGAGCCAAAATACTTAAAGTGTGTGTGCGCCCCCTTTATCATACTTTGCGCCTATTTACATTACTAAATTCTGCTGTGCATTTCACTCACTCACTTAGGCGCATATCATAACGCTTACGTGATAAAGTGCGCATTTGCAATTGAGTTTATCAAGGGTACAAAAAGAATTTTAAAACAGCTATTCATCCCCCCTCTAGCTATTTTTCATACCCTTGTTGCCCTTTGGGACCAACAAGTGGTATCAGAGCTAACACCTTTATAAAACACTTTTGTTTTTCAAGCTTAACAGCTTGGGTGCCGATTCTAAATGGCAAACTCAAAACCTATGGCAACTGCAAACTACACTCACGTTCCGGTCTTTGATGAAGATCATTTTGACGTGTGGAAATTCAGCATATTGACCCATCTCAACTCTATCGACGAAAGGCTCCATGACACCGTAGTTTATGGACCTTACATCCCTATGAAAGCGAATCCAAATCCGCGCACCAATGCTGCTTAACCAACCATCAAGAAACCAAGGGAAGAATGGAATAAGGAAGAAACAAGAAGAGTTGCAAATGATGGCAAAGCAAGAAACATTATCCTAAGCACTCTAAGCACGGCTATGAAATAACAAGCTCATGCATTGTGCTACTGCTAATGAGCTATGGGATACTATTGAAGAGCATATAGAAGGAGATACTATTTGTAAGGAGAACAAGAAATATGAAGTGCAAAAGAGATTCAACAATTTCTGTCAACTCCCCGGTGAAACCTTAAGACAAACTTATGAACGCTACTGTGAAATTATAAATCTATGTATTTCACTTGGCATGAAGTTTTCAAACAAAGATTTGAATGTCAATTTTCTACAAGCTTTTGGATCCAGATACCTACATAAATCCAGCGCTCTTGAAGACGCCGGAACTTTGGATGTTTGGATTTTAAGGAACCTTTATACAAATCTCAAAGTTTATGAGCTCAAACTCCAACGAATCAGTGAAACTGAAGGAAAGCCAAAATCCTTAGAAATGGTGGCGCATAGAGAAGAAGCGCATGCGCCTGCGCCGGTTCAAGAAGAGAAAAGTTCTGATCCCAAAATTTTTACCTCTGAGCTACTAGACATGGATGATGAAGACTTCGCTTTATTTGTGAAGAAATTTCAAAAGTTCAGAAAATTCTCAAGACCCGGCTCAACCAACAAATTTCAAGGATCTACCAGCAGAGCTCCTCCAAAGTTCATGAGGAGCAGTGATTCAAAAAGAAAAGAAGACATCGTTTGTTTTAATTGCAGAAAACCAGGACACTTTGCTTCAAGCTGCCTAATTCCAAAATTTGAATATATGCAGAAGAAGAGCAGCCACACTCCCAAGTTCACTCCCAAATTCACTCGTCACAAGAGAATGGTTGCTGAAGAAGAATCACCAGCAAATGAGCAGAACACTTGGATTGAAACAGACTCAGATGAGAGCGATGAAGATTCCGATGATGGACTCGTTTGTTTGGTGGAAAATGATGATGAAGTTGATACTTATGATTCGGATGATGACTTCTCCAAGGATGTTCCTGATATGAATGTCTTGAATAAACCTATCAAGAAATCTGCAGGTTTTCAAGAAGAGAAAAGGAAGAAAGGACCAACCATCAGCGAGCTCGTTGAACAAGGATTTCTCACTCCGGCTCAAAGCGATGGTGGATTGTTATTCTCACGGTGTGATTTAAGTGCAAGGAACAAGTTGAGAAAAGGAGCTTACATCAGACCTCAAGTTGAACCAACTGCACCAATTCCTAAAATCAACGATGATGTAATTGTTGCTGAACAAGAAAAGTTATTCATAAAGGCTGAAAAGGTAATCAGTAGATTTGATAATATGAAGGAAGCTTTAGCACTATCATGTGATGAAATTTCTCAGCTTAAGACCGAGAAATCTCTACTTAAATCTGAACTCACCCTCCTTAAGGAGCAGATAAAGAGCATGACTCCTCTTACTGTTAAAAACACTTTTCTAACAGAACAGAACTCACTTCTTAAAGTTCAAAACGATGAATTGGTTGCTCAAATTACTGATCTTAAAAAGATTACAAATGAGTGGTCCAATTCTCGTGTCACTATGGAGAATATATTTGAGTCCCAAAAAGTCAGTGGTGATAAAAGTGGCTTGGGATTCTCATCAACTAGTGACAACTTTAAATGTGATGTCTGTGCTGAAAGAGATAGTGAATTTACAAACCAACAAACTTTTGAAATTCCCAAGGCAAAACATTATAATTCAATGGGTAAAGGACATGAAAAATTCAAGAGACAAACATTCCATTATGTCTACCCAACGAAGCAATTTGGGAAAGCTAATGGGAAAGATATAGCTACAGATGAATCATCCTCTAGCAAAATCCCTCTTGAAACAAAGCGCGCTCCTTCTCCGAGTGCTCATTATGAGCCTAGGAGCCACGCGCCTCATCGCCGTGCGCCTCCTAGCCCTATGCACCCTCCTAGATCAAGCGCTCCAAAATTTCAAAAGAAGGATTTTGTTAAGGCTAGTCCATCTGACCAAAAGAAGAATGCTACTCCAAAGAAAAGTAAAGAGTTTGTGAAAACTCATGTGATTAGTGGCTTTCATCATTGTTCCATTTGTGATTGTTCTGGACACAAGGCCGTGGAATGCCTTTTGCGATTCACTCCCAATGCCAAAGGACGTAAAAACCTTAAGGTCAAGCAAGAGTGGGTTGTCAAAAGTTGCTAACCCTAGGACCCAAAAGGAATAAAGGGGACCTGCTTAAATGTCTATATTTCAGGTTCTTTGTTTCATGGCTGGATCTTCAAAAGCTAGAAATTATGAATGGATTCTCAATAGTGGGTGTTCAAGACACATGACTGGAGATGAATCCTTATTAGAAGATGTCCATGAAGAAAGAGGTTCCTCAGTAACATTTGGTGATAATAACAAAGGTCAAGTTGTTGCATATGGAAAGCTCAAGAAAGACAAAGTGTGCATTGAAAAAGTCTCTCTCGTCGAAGGGCTCAAGCACAACTTATTATCCATATCTCAATTCTACGACAAAGGATTAGAATGCCATTTCTGTCACGACCCGAAATATAGGCTCTATTTTATTAGTAATTAAATGATTTTTGTTTAATTATTTGCTTATTTATTTATTTAAATTATTATTTATTTAAATAATTATGTGTGCAATTTATGTGTTATAATATTTATGCCTAGCATTTTAATTGAGTCATTTGTGCTAGTGTAGAAATATTGGGTCTTAATTGTTAGTGGGGAGTAATTGTGTTAGTAGTGGGGAGGGGGTCTAGTTGTAACTTTTTAAAATAATTTTCCCCTACTCCCCTCTCCTCCCTCACCTTCTCCCTCACTCTCTCCATCCCATCTCCCTGGAAACTCTCTCTCTCTCTCTCCATTTTTGGGTAAGTTTTCTTCCTTTACTTCTCTCTTCATTTTCTTCTTCTTCCTCTCATAATCTCTCATTTCTTAAAACGTGAAATGTGTTTAGATCGTCGATAGGATCGCGTAGAATCAAAAATATTCGAATTCCGTCAACTTTCATTATTTTCAAGTTACTTTTCCCCCATTTTGATGTTTAAATGTTCATATCATGTTCATATAATGCTTTTGTTGTTATATTGGAAGTTTGGATGAGTTTGCAATTTATTTGGAATTTATTTGGGTTTTTGGTCAAAAATGGTGATTTATGAATGTTGGGGTTTGATTCTTGATTTTGGTTGTTAAATGTTGTTGTATGAGTCCTTTTAGACTTATAAGTTGTTTTGGTACATTAGTATGCTAGTTGGAGGGTTGGATTTTGGTTGGAATGTGTTTTGGTATGAAAATGGAAGAACCCATGTTGTTCTTCCCGATTTCCAGTAGTTCAAAACATTGGGCGGCCGCACAAAAATTCCTGGGCGACCGCACAACTATCTGAAAGCTTTTGGTCGTGTTTGAGGGTCTGATTGGGCGACCGCACAGTCCACTTTGGGCGGCCGCACAGAACCCCTGAAAGTTTACATTTGTTAAAATTGTGTGAAAAGGATGCGTTTCGGTCTAAGTCTTGGGTGTCCTTCTAGTTGACCTTAGTGAACATTGTAGTACACTTTAGTGATAGAATTGGGTCCTTTGTGATCAAGTTTGTGTTTGAAATTCATTAATGGTTAATTGGGACTTTGAAGCACCTTTATTGTGTATTGTTGGTTCATTTCATCTTCTTGGTGATTATTTGGCATGATTCCCTACTTTGGAATCCTTTGTTGTTTATCGTGCTAGTATTTTATTACTTAGCCTTTACGTGAAAGTCCAGCTGGTATTTTGTGTGTGTTTGGGCGATGCGAAACATTATGATGGCACGGCCAAGTCCATTGTGATGTTGACCATTGTTTTGCCCCATTATTACCCTCCTCCAAATTGGCCTTGGATGTGAGAAGAGCTAGCTCCTTTTTGTGCATTTTAGCTTTACTTGGAGCATGACTTTGTGGCATGTCTCCCGTCCCTTGTGACTCTTCATTGGTTATTGGTTCCAGTACCGGGGGTTTTCTCTTCGGCTTTCATGCTATTATGAAGATGATGATTGTTGATTATTGAAGCTGCGCAGCGATCCTTTATTTGGATGTTCCGGTTTGGAAAACCTTGGCTATATCCTTTGTTATGTGTTTATTTCCGCTGCTATCTGTTATGTGGTAAATGCTATGTGCTATGTGATATTTATTATTGCTTATTGTATATTGCATCATAGCATGTCATGTAGTTGCATTAGTAACTTATTGAGATTTATCTCACCCCCTTTTCTTTTATCTTTGTTTTTCCTTAACCCCCCCCCTAGGTGCTAAGGATTAGTCTCGCTGATCACAAGAAAGAGGACGTCGAGTGTGGATACATTCTTTTGGGGAAAGTTGTATAGGTTGGTTTACATTATATAAATGTGTAACCTTTTGGGATATTTGGACCAAGCATTGGCGTCATTAGGATTTGTGTATTTTGTAACTTTGGTGTATAAACTTATGGAGTTTGTACTAGTTTTACCTTGTTGTTCAAGATGATTTTCAAAACCTTGTGTTATCACCTTTTGGTTTCAAATGGAATTTTTAACTTCAGTATTTCTCAGTTTTGGTTTTAGAGTCGACGTCCAGATCGCGGTCTCGGGCCCGCGGGGTCCGGGGTCGCGACAATTTCACCTCAACTCAATGTCTTATCAAGAATGGCAAAACTGGAGGTACATTACTCACGGGATATCGTAAGACAAATATTTACATTATTAATTTCCATAGTATGAACTCTAGCACTAATCTTTGTTTTGTAGCTAAAAGTGTGAGCGAAAATAGTTGGCTGTGCCACAAGCGCTTAAGTCACTTGAACTTCAAATATCTACCTAAACTCAGCAGGAATAATCTTGTTAAAGGACTTCCCAAGGTTGATGATCATCATGACAAGAAGTGCGCCGCGTGTCAACTTGGCAAACAACCGAAGAAATCTTTCTCCAGCAAGATCAATCCCTCAACTTCTAAATGTTTGCAACTGCTCCACATTGATCTATTTGGACCAGTCACCACTGCAAGTATTCGAAAGAACAAGTATACTCTAGTTGTGGTGGATGATTATTCAAGATACACATAGGTGGAAATGATGATCTCAAAAGACGATTGTTACGACATTTTGACCACCTTATTTAGACTGCTCCAAACCTAAAAAGAAGATGACATCGTTAGTGTTCGATCCGACAATGGAACAGAATTCAAGAACAACGATGTTGCTCGATATTGCGACGATCATGGGATAGATCACAACTTCTCAACCGCTGGAGTTCCTCAACAAAATGGTGTTGTGGAAAGAAAGAATAGGACGTTGATTGAAGCGGGAAAGGCGATGATAGCTGAAGCGAAATTGCCTAAGTACTTTTGGGAAGAAGCTATCAACACAGCATGTTTTACTCAAAATCGTTCACTCATCAACAAACTTCACAACAAGACTCCGTATGAACTTTGGCGTGGTAGAACTCCCAACATTGCATTCTTTAAGATCTTTGGTTGCAAGTGTTATATCCTCTACAACGGAAACGAACATAGAGGTAAATTCGATGCCAAAGCCGACGAAGGTATTTTTGTTGGGTATGCCAAACATTCTAAAGCTTTTCGCGTTTTGAATAGATCTACATTAGTGATAGTTGAATCTGTACATGTTACTTTTGATGAACATTCTCTCCTTGAGCCACATTTGGCTCCAAATGTTGCTGATGATTCTATTGAGCTTAATGATATAGGTGCTGCTATTTATGTTGCGCCTACTCAAAATCAGAATCTATCAACTTAAGGAAATCCATCCACATCAGTTGTGCCTAACTCCTCATATGGCGCGCCAAATGGATCATCAGCTGCGCCTCACTCACATGTTACGCCTCTTGATTCCTCTCATGCGCCTATATTTACTGCTGCATCTGGTGTAAACCCAAGTTTCAACTCTACACCAATTCAACCTCCAAATTTTGATGATTTAGAATCTGGTGAAGATGTACCAATTGAAGACCTTCAAGTTACTACGACTCAACCCAACTTACCTCCTGAAATTCGTGAAGTTAGAGGTCACCCAATCAATAATATCATTGGTGATCTAAACGTTGGTGTTCGTAAAAGGAGAGCTACAAACTTTGATGCTTACACTGCATTTATCTCTCAAATTGAACCGAAGAAGGCTGATGAAGCGCTCCAAGATCCTAATTGGGTTGTTTCTATGCAAGAAGAACTTAATCAATTTGAACGATGTAAGGTTTAGACTCTTGTTCCAAGACCAAATGATCAAGGAGTGATTGGTACGAAATGGGTGTTCAGAAACAAGATGGATGAGAATGGAACCATCACAAGAAACAAAGCAAGATTGGTTGCACAAGGCTATAGACAAGAAGAAGGAATTTATTACGATGAAACTTTTGCGCCCATAGCAAGACTTGAAGCTATTAGAGTCTTTCTAGCTTACGCCGCTCACAAGAACTTCAAGCTATATCAAATGGATGTGAAGAGCGCGTTTCTAACTGGTGAACTCCAAGAACAAGTCTATGTTGCTCAACCACCTGGGTTTGAAGATTCACAATTTCCAAATCATGTGTACAAACTCCAGAAAGCTTTGTATGGACTCAAACAAGCACCAAGAGCATGGTACGATACACTATCAAAGTTTCTCATTGAAAAAGGCTTCACTCGCGGTAAAATCGATACAACTCTTTTCATTGCCAAACATAATGGTCATAAATTACTTGTTCAAATTTATGTTGATAATATTATATTTGGTTCTACTAATGAATTGTTGTGCAAGCGCTTTGAGAAACTAATGAAGAGAAAGTTTGAAATGAGCATGATGGGAGAACTCACATTCTTCCTCGGGCTTCAAATCAAGCAAATGAGTGAAGGCATATTTATCAATCAAGCCAAATACATAAAGGATTTAATCAAGAAATTTGGACTTGAGAACGCCAAAGCATATGATAATCCAATGGCCACCGGCAACAAACTCGACAAAGATTTAAAAGGTAAACGTGTTGATCAAACGCTCTATAGAGGTATGATTGGCTCGCTCCTTTATCTTACTGCTAGTAGGCCCGATATTATGTTTAGTGTTTGTGTTTGCGCTCGTTATCAATCTGACCCTAGAGAAGCATACTTAATTGCTGTGAAACGTATTATAAAATATCTATCCGGTACTGTTAACCTTGGACTTTGGTACACCAAAGATTCGAACTTTAAACTTGCTGGTTATTCAGATGCGGATTATGCATCGTGCACAATTGATAGGAAAAACACAAGTGGCACTTGTCATTTCCTCGGATATCGACTTGTGTCATGGGCGAGTAAGAAACAAGCTTCAGTATCTGTCTCAACAACCGAAGCTGAATATATCGCTGCGGGAAGTTGTTGCTGTCAAATACTATGGATGAAGCAGCAATTGGTGGATTATGATATCATCGAAGAAAATTGTCCCATCTACTGTGACAACACTTCAACCATTGCCGTTTCTGAAAATCCTGTCATGCACTCCAAAACGAAGTACATTGACATAAAATATCACTTCCTCAAAGACCACGTGGAGAAAGGCAATATTCATTTGGAACACGTGGGAACCGACTATCAAATCGCCGACATTCTAACGAAAGCACTTGACGCGAAACGGTTCATCTTTTTGAGAGGTGAAATGGGTATGCTTGAACTCAACTAAAATTCAATACAGTTTTGTCAATACTAATGATTTTGTTTTAGTGAGTTATGAGTATACTAGGTTTTATATGTTAGATCATTTTCAAAGTTTCAAGGAAACTCTCTGCGCGCCAACTTAAATCCCTGCGCGCCCTATTCTTTGCGCGCCTAGCACTCTTGATTTCCCAAATCCTTACGTGCGCCTAGAAAAGATCATGCGCCCATTTATGATCGCGGCTCAATCAATGCTCAAAATTTATTATTTCAATGATTGATAGCATTCAATTTTCACAAGTACCAGGTAAGTTATTCTGATCATTTATTATAGGAATTTTTGTCTTTTGACATTCCCATAATTGTTCAAGGGTACTTGTGCAATTAATTTTTCCCTCATTTTACGTTTTTCGAAAAATTTTATTTTCTGGGGATGTATTTTTTGCACCTCAAACTTACACCAAAACAGATGTTTTTGGAGTTTGTGCAAAAAATTTAGTCATAATTGTTCATACACTTATGAGGGAAGTGGGATAATTTCTCTTTACCCAAAATGTCACATCAGTGTACCTTTGTGTCATTCAGCATTAATTGTTCGCGTCACATCTCATAATCCTTCATTAATGCGCGCCGTACCTCGTCACGCGCACGTCATCACTTTTCTGTCAGAATTTGAATGCGCGCGACACCTCGATATTCACGCCTGTTTAATGCGCCGCATTCCATCAGTTTTTATCTTTTCAACTTCCAAAAAAAAAAAAAAAAATTCTCTTTTGGTAACCATTTATCTGACATCACCCTATATATATATAGATATTCCTTCTCTCTCTTCCCTCTCTCACCAACTCACTCTCTCTCACAACTTTCTGCTCTCTCTCTCTTCTCCCTCTCCTCCTTCCCGTCTCTCTCTCTCTCTCTCTTTATCTCTCTTTCTCTCTATATATTTCTCTTTTATTTTCTTATATATTTCATTAATGGGTCCAAAGAGAACAACCAAAGCCAATCAAGATAAAATGGTATGGATCCTAAACCTTAATATCTTAAATTTCTGCAATTTTTTTCATGTTTTTTCGTCTTTCTGTTTATTTTTGAAATCTCAAAAACCCGGATCATCACTTTTCTTGTTTAAACTTGTTTCAGTGATCCGTTTTCAAAATCGTTTGTTAGGTTATGTTCGTTTTGTGATTTAGAATCTTTTAAACTAAAATTTTCGACGATCAATGCATTATATTTTGCGAATCTGAAGATTTTTCATTTTTGACTTTTCAAAATTTCTGATCTTTGAATCCATTTTCTGGATTCGTTGTTGATTTTTACTTATTTTGATTTACATATTTGTTATCCTCGTCTTCATGCGGTCATTTTGATATATTGTATGCTTGATTTGGTGAAGTTTCACGAATTATGTGTTCTTGGTGTTCTTGATGTTCTTCAAGCACTCAAGCATGTTCTTCGTGTTCTTTGTTATTTTTGCATGACTTGGGTTTCAAAATTTTCAAAACTTGTTTTTCTAAATTTTCATATTTTGATCCTTATTACTTGCATATGCATGTTTGATATGTGTTTGTATGTTTTTGTGTGTTTTTATACTTAGTATGAATTTCACATAGATATGCACCTAAGTGTTGATTTATGCGCCTAGTTGGTTATGCGCCCTATGACCTTATGCGCCTTCCTTGATTCATGCGCCTAATAATTGTATGCGCCCTATGCAAATACAAATGTTATGCGCCTCAATCAACTTATGCGCCTAAAGCCATTATGCGCCTAACATTTTATGCGCCTAAATTTTACATAGTCAAATTTTTATGTTTAATTTTTACTTGGTATGTTTCATAGAACCATGATATGCGCCTCGTATTTGTATGCGCCTACAACATATATGCGCCTAATAATAGTATGTGCATGCTATTCTTTATGCGCCTATATATTGTCCTGCGCCTACTCTATACTTAGCTCATTTTATGATTCTATGCGCCTTATACACTCCTAACTTAAATCATTGTTATGTTTTCAGGATCCAGCAAATTTTAGGCCCGGTGAGACATTTAATCTCACTGAGCTATCTGCAATCCAAATTGGCGTTGATATTATGGATTTTATCAGACAAGCTGGTCTGCTGCCTCTATTTACTTTGGAGCAACCTTTCTACTCACCGCTCCTCGTGGATGAATTCTTCTCAACTGCTGCTCTCGTGGAGACTCCTGCGGATGGATATGTGCGCTACAGGATATGCGCCACAGTTCAGAACGTTGCTATAACCATCTCTACAGGCACTCTCAAGAATATCGTCAACTTCAACACAACTGGCCCTCTGAGTGTAGCTGGTAAAATCTATACTTATCCTGCTGCTGCGCAGAATCGTATGGCGAGTACCCATCTCAACATTCCTACTCTTCATAATAACATCAAATCTGTTGAAATAAGGGATGGTGGTGATTTATTGGCGCATATCGCGCATTTGGTGGGGACTTCCATTATTTTCAAGACAGGAAATGTGAACTGATTCACAATGGAGCAGTGGGAATATACTGCAGCTATTATGGGAAACATAATCCTCAACTGGCCTCAAATCTTATTCAAAACCTTGCCGGACCAGATTGATAAGTATAACAAGAACAAAGCTGATGGGAAGACGAAGTTCAAAACTCACTGCAGAATACTCACGAAGATATTTCTCACTTATCCTGCTCTTGCTAATTTCCTAGCTCAGAACCCATCTTATCAAACCACTGACGTTCCCATCTTTGGGAAATATAGTTTGGTTATGAAAAGGCGCAGGAAGCGCATGGCTAAGCGCGCGCCAAGAGTTAAAGGAGATCAGTTTGTTGATGAAGCCACTGAGTCTGATGAAGATGCAGATGGCGCAGAAGAAGGCGCAGATATTGAAGCAGCACCTCGTGCAGAACCAACAGTTGTTCTAGGCGCTGAAACAAGAAAATGAAAAGGGGTTGCTGAAGGAACAAGCAGACCTCCTAAGCGCCCAAGAACTGAAACTAAAGAAGATAAGGAACTTAAACGCGCTAAGGAATCCAGTAGACTGGAAGCGCAGAAGAAAAGGGATGAAGACTACATATTAAAACAGGCTGCTGATTTATCCAAGTCTGAAAGTCGCAAAGGCGCAGAGTCTAGCGCTGATGCACGCGCGCCCACTCCAAATGCGCCTCCTATTGTTCGTGCGCCTCCATCAAAGCCTTCTACTCCTGCTCCAGCTCAGAAACTACCTTCAGAGTCACTCTCTGCTGAGCGCCAAGCACTCAAAGATAGGCTATCTGATGAACTTTTTGGTAACTTGAGTGATGATCCAGTTCAGGGGGAGCCAGAGCCCTTGACTAGGCACAAGAACCCTTATGCACCTTCTCCTCGTGATTCTGCGCCCCCAACTATTTCAGTAGAGTCTACTTCAAGTGATGAATATCCACCTTCCCCTCCTGCGCCCCATACTTCTCCTGAGCCTCCTCCTCCCACTCCTGATATGAGTATGGTTATCTCACTGCTACAACAACTTCATCAAGGCCAAGCTCACATTAATTCTTAGATGGAGCTTCATACTTCTATGCTTACTCAGCAAGCTGATGAGATTGCTACCATTAAGGGGGAGATGGCGCGCATAGATGCGAATATCAAGGACAAACATTTCCTTACTCCTCAATAATGGAATGCCACTATTGATCAAATGAATGAACTTTTCAAAGGTACTCTTGCTTCCCTACATGAGTGCATAGATGGTGGCATCAAACTCACTGATGGCCAAGATTTCATTAACGCCATAAGGGAGGTAGAGTTAAATATAGCAGGTGATATAAGGAAGTTGTTTGAGATGGTGGCTGGAGATAGCCAAAAATTGTTGAGTGTTGTTGATAAACTCAAAGAAGTTAAGGATGAACTAGAAATCCTGGGCTTAACAGTTTATGGTGCTGATCCTGGCGCAGAACCCAAAGCTCCTGAATCCCATGCGCCTTCAGCTCCTGAAACTCCTGCGCCCTCTTCCAGCTCTGCTCATGGCGCACATATTGACATTAATTCACTGCTCTAAAAAATTGATGTTTTGAAGGAATTAGTTGTCACTCACTTTAATGCCACGCATTCCAGTACAGACAGGCGCACATATAGAGTTTCCGCTGATATAGTTACTGCCCAAGCTGCTGTTGAAGCTAACTTCCAAGCCTTCACTGAAAACTTTTCACAACAGCAATCCATCACTCAGCGCACCATTGATGAGTATCAAAACATAAATGTTGATCATTTGCACTACATTAGAGATGGTGTCACTGATACTCACGGTGTTGTAAACCGTTGTCACCAACTCTCCAAACAGATTCAGCGCTTTGTTTCGAGATTATAAATTTCCTAGGTTTCGAGACTAGGGTTTCGGGAATTTGGAAAGGATGTTGCACACAGGGATTTGGAAATTCCCTAGAACTTGGGCTAGGGTTAAAGAGGATGGTGTGGTTTCCTAGGCTTAAGGCTAGGGTTTAGAGAGAGTGAAGACTACCTAGGCTTGAGGCTAGGGTTTAGAGCAAATGAGACTACCTAGGCTTGAGGCTAGGATTTGGAAAGAATGCGACTACCTAGGCTTGAGGCTAGGGTTTGGAGAGAATGAAGACTACCTAGGCTTGAGGCTAAGGTTTGGAGAGAATGTGACTACCTAGGCGAGGCTAGGGTTTGGAGAGAGTGAAGACTACCTAGGCTTGAGGCTAGGGTTTGGAGCGAATACGACTATCTAGGCTCGAGGCTAGGGTTTAGAGAGAATGGGACTACCTAGGAGAGGCTAGGGTTTGGAGAGAATGGGCCTACCTAGGCGAGGCTAGGGTTTGGAGGGAATGAAGACTACCTAGGCTTGAGGCTAGGGTTTGGAGAGAATGGGACTACCTAGGTGAGGCAAGGGTTTGGAGAGAGTGAAGACTACCTAGGCTTGAGGCTAGGGTTTGGAGCGAATACGACTATCTAGGCTCGAGGCCAGGGTTTAGAGAGAATGGGACTACCTAGGCGAGGCTAGGGTTTGGAGAGAATGCGATGATTACCTAGGCTTGAGGCTAGGGTTTGGAGCGAATGCGACTACCTAGGCTTGAGGCTAGGGTTTGGAGCAAGTGCGACTACCTAGGCTTGAGGCTAGGGTTTGGAGCAAGTGCGACTACCTAGGCTTGAGGCTAGGGTTTGGATCAAGTGCGACTACCTAGGCTTGAGGGTGGGGTTTAGGAAGGATGTGGCTACCTAGGATCAAGGCTAGGGCTTAAGAAGGATGTAACTTTCTAGGCTTTAGGCCAGGGTTTGGAAGGATGTTATTACCTAGGCTTGGGGTTAGGATTTGGAGAGAATGCGACTACCTAGGCTCGAGGGTAGGGTTTAGGAAGGATGTGGCCACCTAGGCTTGAGGCTAGGGTTGAGTGTCACGACCCGAAAACTAGGCTCTATTTTATTAGTAATAAATAATTATTATTTATTTATTTGCTTATTTATTTATTTATTTATTTATTTAAATTATTTATTTATTCAAATAATATTGTGTGCATTTTGTGGATTTGTGTTTTATGACTAGCATTTAATTTGTTATTTGTGCTAGTGTAGAATAGTTGGGTCTCAATTGTTAGTGGGGAGTATAAGAATTTGTGAGTAGTAGGGGAGGGGCCCTAAGTGTAAATTTTTAAAACCATCTTACTTACACTCTCCATCACCACTCTCCTCCCTCACTCCCTCATTTTCCCAGCCACTCTCTCTCTCTTCCATATGTGAAAAAGGTAAGTTTTCTTCTCTCCTTCTCTCTTCATTTCCTTCCTCTTCCTCTCATTATTTCTCATTTCTTAAAACATGAATCTTGTTTAGATCGTCGATAGGATCGTAGGAAGCCAAGAAATTTTGAGTTCCGGTAACTTTGAGAAAATCCGGGTAAGTTACTTCTCCCCCATTTTGATGTTAAAATGTTCATATCATGTTCATATAATTCTTTTGTTGTTGTATTTGAAGTTTGGATGAGGTTGCAATTTATTTGGATTTTTGGTCAAAAATGGTGATTTATGAATGTGGGATTTGATTCTCGATTTTGGTTGTTAAATGTTGTTGTATGAGTCTTTTTTTGACTTATAAGTTGTTTTGGTACATTAGTATGCTAGTTAGAAGGTTGGATTTTGGTTGAAAGGTGTTTTGGGTTAAAATTTGGAAGAACCCATTTGTTCTTCCCGATTTCCAGTAGTTCAGAACATTGGGCGGCCGCACAAAAATGTATGGGCGACCGCACATCTATCTGAAAGATTTAGTTCTTGTTTTGAGGGATTTTGGGCGACCGCACAGTCCATTTTGGGCGGCCGCACAGAACATCTGAAAGTTTTCATTTTGTTGGTTTGTGTGATTGAAGAATGCGTTTTGGTCTAAGTCTTGGGTGTCCTTCTAGTCGACCTTAGTGATCATTGTAGTACACTCTAGTGATAGAATTGGGTCCTTTGTGATCAAGTTTGTGTTTGAAATTAATTAAGTGTTAATTGGGATTTGGAACATCTTATTGAGGTATTGTTGGTGTGACTTATCTTTGTGATGATCATTTGGTATATGTTTGGGCATCTTATGATGTGTTCGTGATTGTTCCAATCGAATTGATTTTCGAGTGAGTCTTGGTCTAGGTTTTAGGTGATACCCTATAGTACCTAGAGGGTTGTTTTGGAACACTAAAGTGTAGGGTTTAGTCCAGTCGTGATCATGTTCTAATAAGGGTAACCTTTTGGATTCGTTTGGGTACTTACGGTTTGATTAACCTTAAGATGCATTCATTCGGATTTCTTATTTGGGATTCCAGGTGTGATGAGATGGTTGAGTTCATAGTCCTAGTATATCTTTATGAGTAAATGTTTAGGGTCATTTTGGTAATAGTCATTGTGCCATTTGTGAGCGACCGTTTGGGTTGTGCTCTTTATGAGTTACTTGTGGGTATCATATTTAGGATGTATTTGATACGTGCCTTGTCTTGGAATCATCTTGTTTTAATGATCAATGTTGTTGTGCTCTTTATGAGAAATTCCGTTTATCGTTGTTGTGCTCTTCATGAGAAACTCTTGTTATCGTTGTTGTTAAACTCTTCATGAGTACCCGTTGCATCTTTATGGTGATTATTTGGTATGGTTCCCTACTTTGGAATCCTTAGCTGTTTACCGTGCTAGTATTTTATTTCTTAGCATGATTGAAAGTCCAGCTGGTTATATTGTGTATCGAGTCAGGCAATGGATAATGCTATAATGGCACGAGCCAAGTCCAGTATAGCATCGCCCATTGGTCCTTCTGTCCTCATCCAGATTGGCCTTGGTTGGGATGAGCTAGCTCCGTTGTGGGTATTCTAGCTAATCGTTTTGGAGCATGACTTTGTGGCATGGCTCCCGCCCCTTGTGGCACTTTACATTGTTATTGGTTCCGGTACCGGGTTTCTCTTCAGCTTTTATGCTACTATGAAGATGGTTTATTGATCGATGGGTTGATCGGTCGCTTCTGACCGGGGATTTCTCTTCAGCTTTCATGCTATTATGCAGATGATGATTTGTTGATTATTGAAGCTGCGCAGCGACCTTTATTTGGTTCTTTCAGTTGGGAAACCTTGGCTAATATCCTTTGTTATGTGTTTACTTTCCGCTGCTATCTGTTGATTGTTAATTGTTACATGCTATGTGATATTTATCATTGTTTATTGCTTATTACATTATAGCATGTCATGTAGTTGCATTAGTAACTTACTGAGATTTTATCTCACCCCGTTTATTTCCATCTTTGTTTTTCCTTAACCCCCCCAGGAGGAAAAGGATTAGGATTCGCGGATCGAGGAGGACGTCGAAAGGATTGATATTTTGGGGCAGGTTGTTATGGATCGGTATACATTATTTAAATGTATAACCTTTTGGGAATAGTTTTACCATTATTGACGTCATTAAGAATTGTATATTTTATTCTTTTGGGCATAAGCTGTGGAGCTTATGTTAGATGTACTTTGTTGATTTAAACTTGGATTTGTAAAACCTTGTGTTATCATCTTTTGGTTCAAAATGAAATTTTTAACTTCTATATTTTTGAGTTTTGGTTTTAAGTCGACGTCCAGCTCGCGATCTCGGGCCCGCGGGGTTCGGGGTCGCGACATTAAGGGAATGGGATTACCTAGGCGAGTCTAGGGTTTGGAGAGAATGCGATGATTACCTAGGCTTGAGGCTAGGGTTTGGAGCGAATGCGACTACCTAGGCTTGAGGCTAGGGTTTGGAGCAAGTGCGACTACCTAGGCTTGAGGCTAGGGTTTGGAGCAAGTGCGACTACCTAGGCTTGAGGGTAGGGTTTAGGAAGGATGTGGCTACCTAGGATCAAGGCTAGGGCTTAAGAAGGATGTAACTTCCTAGGCTTTAGGCTAGGGTTTGGAAGGATGTTATTACCTAGGCTTGGGGTTAGGGTTTGGAGAGAATGCGACTACCTAGGCTCGAGGGTAGGGTTTAGGAAGGATGTGTCCACCTAGGCTTGGGGCTAGGGTTGAGAGAATGGAATACCTAGGCGAGGCTAGGGTTTGGAGAGAATTCGATGATTACCTTGGCTTGAGGCTAGGGTTTGGAGCGAATGCGACTACCTAGGCTTGAGGCTAGGGTTTGGTGCAAGTGCGACTACCTAGGCTTGAGGCTAGGGTTTGGAGCAAGTGCGACTACCTAGGCTTGAGGCTAGGGTTTGGAGCAAGTGCGACTACCTAGGCTTGAGGGTAGGGTTTAAGAAGGATGTGGCTACCTAGGATCAAGGCTAGGGCTTAAGAAGGATGTAACTTCCTAGGTTTTAGGCTAGGGTTTGGAAGGATGTAATTACCTAGGCTTGGGGTTAGGGTTTGGAGAGAATGCGACTACCTAGGCTCGAGGGTAGGGTTTAGGAAGGATGTGGCTACCTAGGCTTGAGGCTAGGGTTGAGAGAATGTGATTGCCTAGGTTTAAGGCTAGGCTTCGGATAGAAGGCGATTACCTAGGTTTGGGACTAGGGTTTAGAGGGAATGCGATTACCTAGGTTTAAGGCTAGGCTTTGAATAGAAGGTGACTACCTAGGCTTGAAGCTAGGGTTTGGAGAGAAGGCGATTACCTAGGTTTGGGACTAGGGTTTAGAGGGAATTCGATTACCTAGGTTTAAGGATAGGCTTTGAATAGAAGGTGACTACCTAGGCTTGAGGCTAGGGTTTGGAGAGAATGTGACTACCTAGGCTTGAGGCTAGGGTTTAGAGAGAAGGCGATTACATAGGCTTAAGGATAGGGTTTGGAGACCGAAAGTATTTGAAGGTTTGCCTTGGTTTAGACTGAACAAGTTTGAGGTCTAAGAGTGTTACGGTTTGGGGCAAGTGAGCTTGATAGCTCAAGGATGGGTAGGCTTGATGGGTTAGACCTAGGCTTAAGTGCTAGGGTTTAGCTAGAGTAAGACACTGATGGGTGCTAAGGAGATCGGGGCCTAATGGAACGGTAGGTGTAAGATCTAGGAGATCGAAGGCTAGACAGGGTAGCCTTGGGACATAAGTTCTCGAAGCGGGTAAGTCTTTTGTCCTAAAGGGTCGCGCTATGGATCAAGACCAGGCAGGCTTGAGGTCGGGCCAAAGAGCGATGGATTGGGATTGGATGATCCTAGTACCTAATGGGTTAAGGGTTTAAAGCGGACATGTCGGGTTTAGGTCCTAAGGTGTTCTAGGTGTGAGCCACGTGCGAGAAATGGGTCTGGATATGTGACCATGTTGGCGCTTTAGGTAAAGGGATTGAGTGTCCAAGACTTTGCTCGAGTACAATAGGTACCTAAGTTGGATTGGGTATGCTTAGGACTTAATTTTGTCTTAGAGGTCATGCGTGTGACTAAGCTCGTTTGGCAATTGTGAAGGTAGGTTAGGGATGGGACCAGAGGTGCTAAGGACAAGAGTCTTGACCGGATGGGTTTTGAGATCCTTAAGGCATGTCGCGGTGCGCAGGAGATCCTATGTGTTTTGAGCAGGTTCAAGGTTTGGACTTGTCGGGGAGCGATGTTTGAGATCCATGGAGTTCAAGGGTGGACCTTGTAGGTGGCGAGGTTTGGACTCGGCTTGGATTAAGTAGGTTAGAGTCCTTAAGGGGTTGAAGGTCAGACTAGGAAGTCTTTTGAGGCTAATGGGTGACACCAGGTTGGTACTTGGTAGGTTTAAGAGTGGTAGGGTCATGGCTTGGACATGACGGGAGTCGGGAGATGTAGATGTGTCGCTTTTAGTCGGACCAAGTAGGCTTGGGAATTAAAGAGTCCAAAGGGTGGAGGTCTAAGGTTATAGACCTAGAGAGTGGACAGTTTTGTGATCTAAAGGGTTTAGGAGTTGAGACCTAATGTGTGGATCGGATATGCTAGAGACTTAAAAGATAGGCGATTGGTAGACTCGAGTGGTCTTTGGATCTAAAGGATCGCTCAACAGGTTAGACTGAGTAGACCTAAGAGGTTGGACCTAGGAGGATAAGAGAGCTATTGCTTAGACAAGGTAAGGATGAGTATGTGTTGGTAGGTTTGAGATCTAGGAGATCGGGTAGGCTCGGGACCGGTAGGTTCGGGACCTAATGGGTCACCCTAAGGATTTGGCTTTGGTTAACTGGTTTAAGGTCTGAAGGTCTGGGTAGAACCGGTTTAATGCCTAAGGGGTCATTCTATAAACTTGCGGAAGGTCGAACTAAGGGGTTATGATGTAATCTAGGTAAGACTCATCGGGTAGGTTCGGGACCTAAGGAGTTATGGTGTAACCTAGGTAAGACTGACCGGGTAGGATTGGGACCTAGAGAGTTGAGGGTTTAGTCCTAAAGGTTCCCTAAAGTGTAGGAGATAGGGTAAAGGACCGAGTCAACTCTGGGAATCACATAGATGGGTCCCGGACGGACCGAAGATGTTTTTACAATTTTGTGGAGACCGAGAGTGCGGGTTTATAAACAAAGTGTCGGGGAGGATAAAACTTTATGAAAGTGTTATGATCTTATACAGATGCCTTATAATTAATTATGATTCTAATCAATCCAAATAGGTCGTCGCGTGCCGAGTTTGACGATGAGGGGTGCTCTTCTTCTAAGTGTATCCTTGTTGACGCCTCGGTATTCTCTGGGAAACCACATAGTCGACCCATTCCGTTGGGGATTATCTAATTTGGTGAGCGGGTACCCTCCCTCCTTTGAGAAACTCTACGTCAAACTTGATGATGAGGGATGCCCTTCTTCTAAGTATATTCTTGTTGGGACCTCGGTATTCTCCGAGAAAACACATAGTCGACCCATTCTGTTGGGGAAGCCCCAGTTCGATATGGGTGTAGAGCGGGGTATCCTACCTCCTTTAAGACGCACCCTTTTTTTTTTTGCCTAGACCGCCCTTTCGGGTTTTCAATCTAGCGGGCATCTCTTTTGCGTCATCTTTTTTTTTTTTTTTTTTTTTTGAAAATCATTCAGTCGACTCAAAAAAGGAAAAATAATTGTTTAAACATGCGGGGGCATTTTGGTGATAGTGAGAGGGAGAGATAGATAGTACTCGCATTTTGACTCTTTGGACAATTGAGTGTATATAAAAGGAAGGAAACCCCTGCTTGACAAAAAGTAAGTGTTTAGCTCTTTCCTAGATTGTAGAACAGAAGACTTGTCGAGACATTTGAAATTTTTTTATTCAAGATTCTCATTTGATTGCTCGAGAATGGACCTCGTTGATTAGTTAATGAGTTATGGTTAATTGGTAAACAAGTAGCCTCAAATTAATAAATGGTTTGATCAATTGTGAGTGAAGAAGTCAGGAGTAGAAATATGGGGGAAGAGAGAAGAGAAAGAAAATTGGCTCGAGGTGGGTTGTGTATATTTTGGACCGAACCGGGAGGTTGCCTACGTTCTCCTCAAGGTGAGGAGCTCAGGTCCGCGTAGTTCGGGGATGACCCGCTTGACGATGGTGTTGGGTTTCAGTGGGTATGTGTGGGAGGAAAGAAAAGAAAGAAAGTTGGCCCAAGGTAGGTTATGTTTGGCTTTGAGTGGTTGCCCGGTTGACGATGAAGTTGGGTTTTGAGTTTAGGGGTGTGAGGTTCGTTTGAGGTGAGTTGTTCTTTGTAGCTCATTGCGGTGGATTACTCCTTTGTAGTTGTTGCAGTGGATTGCTCCATCGTAGTTGTCATGGGTTCCTGCCGTTTATCTACTTTGTAAGGAAAGAAAGGAAAATAGAACATTTGAGGTGAAAAGAAAATGGGACTTTTACTTTTCCATGGTGATAGCCCCTTCTATTTTTCTTTTTCTTTTTTATTTTATCTCTTTGTGCACACCCTTTTTTTTGCCTAGGCCGCCCTTTCGGGTTTTCAACCTAGCGGGCTTCTTTTGTGCAATGCTCTAACTTTTGCCTAGGTCGCCCTTTTGGGTTTCAACCTAGCGAGCCATATATTTTTTTTTTTTTTTTATATTTGTACATGAAACATTGGGCAAGACAAGCCCCTAGTTTGCTTTCGCCTATATCGATTGCGAGGTAGCTTCCTTATAGTTCAAGCGGCCTTTTGCTGGCGGCGGGCATCCTAGCCCCTTGATTTTCACCGGTAGAGATCCATTGGATTATCACGTGCACCAATTAATGGCATGAATGACTTCGTGCACTTGTCTTACATTTGCGATGGAATACGGACAGCCCCAGTGTAACGGCATGTAGTACTCATGAAGGGAACAAACCAACCCTTTAAATTGTGGCAGCATGGATGTCTATTTGATGATGAGCAACCGCAGTCCATTTCTTTGTCACGACCTTATAAAAAGGGGTCTAATGGTGGGATGAGAGGCGTATGAGGATAGTGTATGGGAGAAGGTGTATATAGAGAGTGTACATGAAGTGTGTACAAGGGGTGAGTGTATAGAGAGAGTGTATGGGGGTAGAATGTAGAGAGAAGAGAAAGTGATTCGTTCATCCCAATTGATCGAAGCATTTGTTATTTTGAGATTAATCGTTTACTTAGTTATGTGAATGGTTTGTGGGTCCATTTACCTTTTAATGAGTCGTCATTAATGAGTAAGATTAAGATTAATTCATCATATAAAGATATAGTAATCAAGCGAAAATGGTGAATAAGACAATTTTCATGAAATTGATATATGCAAGCTTATGTCTCAAGTCTAGAGAGAAAAGAAAACAAATAAAGACCCTTTTATTGGAACTAAAAGATTTAAACTGACTAGTCCGGGGTGGACTTTTACTTAAAGAAACAAAAATCGTCCAAGGTGGACTTTTGACTAAGGACACTCTAGAACCTACGAAGACTGAATGACCCTTTTCTTTTCTTTTATTTAAAGGAGGTAGCCCCAATTTCCTTTTTTTCCCATGCCCATGTATTCCGTTGGCGGGTGATGGCTCCGCTGTCAATGAGGCTTTGAATCTTTCTCCTCAATTGAAGGCAATCTTCGGTGTCATGCCCAATGTACTGGTGGTATTGGCAGTGTTTGGAGGGATCCAAGCCTTGCTTTACCTTACTTGGTTCATAGTTGAACAAAGGAGACAACTTGCCGGCTTGAACTAGACTTTTGAAGAGTTTGGCTAACGGCATACCCAAGTCATTGTACTCGCGTTCGTCCTTCCGAACTGTCTTTGAGGGTGGTTTAGGTACCGGTACCTGTCGTTGATGAGTAGTCTTAGGAGGCATCCCAACGGGGGAAATCTGTGATGGCCCATACATTTGACGAGCGTACGGGTGTTGAAATTGAGCAAGAGGGAGAACTCGGCCGAGGTAATCATAAATGCAATAAATATCAGAGTGAAGGCGCTTCTCGGTGTCCTTTAGAGCCTTGCACATCTCTTTTTGAAAGCGGTCGACTTGCTTGAGGAGGACAGTCTCAAAGTAGGCTTCTTGTTCGTCGAGAGCGGTCCGGAAGAGGGTTGCTTGCTCGTTGAGGATGGTCTCGAAATGGAGCGCTTGCTCATTGAGATCAGTATTGGTGTGGAGAGTTGTCTCGTGACCTTGGGTAATAGCTTCATTTGCAACTTCGATGTTCCTTTCAACAGACATGATGCAGGATCTACAATAGTTGTAGGGGAATTATGTCTTTGAATTGAGCTTAGATTTATAATTAATGATAAGGCATCGTTATAAAATCACTTTTGGAAAAGAGTCGGTCTCCACACTTTGAAATGCATTTTTGACAAGAATTTGAAAGTTTGACCGGGCCGAAGTTGCCTACGTTCCCCTTACCATGAGGGAGAGGTCCCACACAATAAGAGGCTCAGGTCGCCGTAGTTCGAGTCAAGTTAGACTTTTAAAAAGAGGTGAGAGATGACCATAGGGGTCAAAAAGAGGGAGATGACTCGGCTGTAGTCAAGCATGGGTGAGGAAGACCTATAGGAATCGGGTAAGGTTTGACTTAAGGTTTGACCTAAATTTGACCTAAGGTTTGACCTAATGTTTGAGACAAGAAATGGTTCAAGCTAGGATCCGACGATAATGGTGGGTTGACCTAGATGGGTAAAGGATAGGTCGACCTAAATAAGAAGGGTTGGATTGACCTATATGGTGAATGAATCAAGATAGCGGGTTGTAGCGGTTTGCCTATGGGATGATCTAAGCGGGATAGACATGGTTTGACCTAAGCGGGTCTAAGGTTGACCTATTCGGGTTGGTGGACTAAGGAAGGTTGGAGATTGACCTAGATGGATCCAAGATAGGTAAGTCGACCTAAGCGGGTCACGGGGTGACCTTGACGGGTCAAAGGTGAAGGGGTAGTTTTAACCTAAGACGGACAAGTTGACCTAAATGGGTCAAGGATGGTGTGTGGACCTAAACGGGTTGACCTAGGTTGGTCTGGATGACGGTGGGTCAAATAATGACCTAGGTGGGTCAATATGACGGTTTGACCTAAGTGGGTTAGGACCAAAGGTAATTGGGTTCACCTATGGAATCAAAGATGACCTAAGAGGTCAAAAACGGATAAGGTTGACCTAGGAGTCCAAGTTTGACCTAAGAGGTCAAAGGTGATAAGGTTGACCTAGGAGGTCAAGGGTTGACCTAAGAGGTCGGAGGCAGATAAAGTTGACCTAGGCGGTCAAGGGTAGACCTAAGAGGTCAAAGGCGGATGAGGTTGACCTAGGCAGTCAAGGGTTGACCTAAGAGGTCAAAGGTGGATGAGGTTGACCTAGGCGGTCAAAGGTTGACCTAAGAGGTCGAGGGGTGATAAAGTTTACCTAAGGGGTCCCAGGTTTGACCTAACAGGTCGAAGGCGGATAATGTTGACCTAAGGGGTCAAAGGTTTACCTAAGATGTCAAAGGCGGATGAGGTTGACCTATGGGGTCAAAGGTTGACCTAGGAGGTCGAAGGCGATAGGGTTGACCAAAGGGGTCAAAGGTTGACCTAAGAGGTCAAAGGGTGATAATGTTGACTGAGGGGGTCAAAGGTTGACCTAAGAGGTCAAAGGTGATAAGGTTGACCTAGGAGGTCAAGGGTTGACCTAGGAGGATGAGGTTGACCTAGGGGGTCAAAGGTTGACCTAAGAGGTCAAAGATGATTAAGTTGACCTAGGGGGTCAAAGGTTGACCTAAGAAATCGAGGGGTGACCTAAGAGGTCGAAGGTGATAGGGTTGACCTAGGAGGTCAAGGGTAGACCTAAGAGGTCAAAGGCGGATAAAGTTGACCTAGGCGGTCAAGGGTAGACCTAAGAGGTCAAAGGTAGATAAGGTTGACTTAGGGGGTCAAAGGTTGACCTAGGATGTCAAAGGTAGATAAAGTTGTCCTAAGAGGCCAAAGGATGGTGGGATTTTGACCAAAGCGGGTCGAGATGAAGGGTAGACCCAAATGGATCGCAATGATGGGTAGCTAACCTAGATAGGCCAAGATGAGGAATTTGATAGATGGCCCAAGGGGTGAGCGATGGACCTTAGAGGTCGCCTAGATGCAATGCACATTTTATTTTGCGAAAAGTTTTGCATTTATTTACATCCTAAATGGTTGGTCTAAGGAGTGTCCTAATCTCTATGTGTGGGTTGACACGGGTAGGATAAAAGGTTCCCACCGCTCGCGGAACGTACACGGTGAGTGGAGTAGACGAGTGACTCGAAAAGAGGGCGGCAGTAGCGCACAAATTCCCGCACATCGAATACTCCGGGTGATAGGGACATGTGCAGTGCTGACACGGACTAGTGGTAGTGTGAGGCAAGAAACTGATTCTTTTTAGGGAGAAAATAGAGAAGCTTTGAACGTTTGAATGATGCGATGCAATGCATGAGAGAGAGAGAGAGAGAGAGAGAGAGAGAGAATAATCTACAAGGGAGCATAGCATAGTTTTGTTTGACCCTAATACTAAAGCGAAGATAACAAGGGTACATGGTACAAGGTACAAGTATTAAGATGGCGGAGTGCGCGGGTGGATGTGTAAACATGGCTTAACTGTAGGGGGCACGTGAAAACATGGCAAGTGTGCATGTGTAAACATGGCAGGTGTGTGCATGTGTAAACATGGCAGGTGTGTGCATGTATAAACATGTCAAGTGTGTGCATGTATAAATATGGTAGGTGTGTGCATGTGTAAACATGGCAGGTGTGTGCACGTATGGCAGGTGTGTGCATGTGTAAACATGGCAGGTGTGTGCATGTGTAAACATGGCAAGTGTGTGCATGTATAAACATGGCAGGTGTGTGCATGTGTAAACATGGCAAGTGTAAACATGGCAAGCATCATGATGTGACGAAAGTTAGACCCACTAAGTTTGAAAAAGTTTCAAAGCAGTCCCCAGCAGAGTCGCCACTGTGAATACGTGTGTTTGAATTTGGGATATTCATTGCAACACTAAAATTATGAGAGTCGCCACACCGTTTTAATTATAGCCAAAACATTGAAAAAAGCATTTTTAGTGGGTTCGGGGGTCAAATTACAACAAGAGAAGAATATTGAACGTTATCACTCCTATTGCCCGAATTGATCGGTCTTTCCATCATGATGAATGTGTTAGTAGTGTGTTAGTGATTTAGACCGGATCCGAAGATTGCCTACGTTCCTCTCAATGTGAGAAGCTCAGGTCAGCGTAGTTCGCACATAATTAGAATGTGGAGAGAGAATAGGGATCATGCATAATGAAGAGGGAGGATAAAGAAACATGCAGGATGATCACATCCTAGAATAATGACTATGCCATCAATGAGATCTCAATGAACATTCATCACATTCATCATGGGAGGATTATTGATCATGGAAGTAATTACCTAAAGTTTAGGGTTTAGAAATAGTTCCTAGATCATCCTTGGGTTGATGAACCCTAGATCATCATCGGCTATGAAATAACATGCAAACATGAAGATCGCAACCCTAAATATAGCATAAATAAGGTTTTAATCTATGAACACGATGAACATATGAAGAACATATTATGAACATATGAATGAACATGCAAAGCATATGAAGAAACTATGAATAAACATGCAAGAACATGAATATTATGAAGAACACATGAATAAACATATTAAGAATATGAATATCAAAGATCTACATTAAAAATAATGCATGAAGAAAAAGTTAGAAAACTTACCTTTGTTGGCAAGAAATAACCTTGGATCTTCTTGGGATTCTTGAGAGTGTTTTTGGAGAGTTTTAGAGAGGTTTTGAGTTAGGAACTCGCAGGATGATAATTGGTCCCCTTTTTGAGGAGGGGAGGACTCCTATATATAGTTTTTGTGAGTAGGGAAAACATGGCCGCATGGCCAAGGTTGTTTCTTGGCGTGGAAATCAAGATTTGGCAAGTTTGGTAACTGGAAAACGCGTCAGAAGCAAAGATGGCCGCGTGGCCAAGGACAAACATGGCCGCCTGGCCATGGAGGAATGTGGCCGCGTGGCCAAGGTCATTTTTTCCTTGTTCTTCTTTCTCTCGCGTTCGATTTGATATGCGGTGCGTTCCGTAATTCATCTGGAGTCAAAAGTTATGACTGTTTTCGTGTCGACTGTAATTTAAGTCATTCTAGATATTCCTAAAATAATGAGCTATATTTTGGGAATCCGGGACAAGTCTTTTGCAAGGTTTCTAATCCCTATAAAGTCCTTGTATATGTGGGAAAGCCCTAATAAACTCATTTTCAGATCGGGTACTAACACCTGCGAGCATGAAGTACCATTTGGCTATCCTAGAGGAGGCATGCGACTTCTCGAAGATATATTTCATTGGGTCCATTCTGGCGATTAGATGTACAGGAAACGCTTCCATGTACGTCTTTAGTCTCTCAGCTACCCATACTAGTGCAGCACACAACTTTTCCAATGCAGAGTAATTCAATTCAGCCCCTTGGAAGCGACGGCTGACAAAGTACACGGCATTCTCTTTCTTCGAATCGGGTTGCTCTTGTACTAGCATAGCCCCTAATGCAGTGTCATTGACTGTGAGATACAAGGTCAACGGCTTTTCTTTATGTGGTGGAAGCAACACTGACGGATTCACTAAGTACTCCTTGACCTTTTCAAAAGCTTCTTGGCATTCTTCTGTCCATTCTAGGGATGCGTTCTTCTTGAGGAGCTTAAAAATGGGCTCGCACATCTTTGTGAGTTGATTAATGAAACGACTAATGTACTGAAGGCGACCCATGAATCCTTTGACTTCTTTTTGTGTCTTAGGTGGAGGCATATCAATGATGGCTTTAATTTTAGCGGGATCTGCCTCTATACCACGCTCAGTGACCATGTACCCAAGGACCTTTCCTTTTACTACCCCAAATGTGCACTTGGCCGGATTAAGTCTCATTTTGTAGTGTCTCAACCTTTTAAAGAACTTCCTAAGGTCGATAAAGTGTTTTCCATCGGAGCCTTTGGAGTGTATGATCATATCGTCAACGTACACCTCCATTTCTTTATGTATCATGTCATGGAATAACGCAGTTACAGCTCTCTGATAAGTGGCTCCGGCATTTTTGAGTCCGAATGGCATGACTGTATAGCAGAACGTCCCCCAAGGTATGGTGAACGCTGTTTTGTGTTGGTCCTCCTCGGCTATGAGGATCTGGTTGTAACTAGAGAACCCATCTACGAATGAACGGACTTCGTATTTCGCGGTATTGTCAACGAGCATGTCTATGTTAGGAAGACGAAAATCATCTTTCGGAGATGCTCTGTTGAGATCACAGAAATCGACACAAACGCGGACCTTTCCATTTGCCTTGGAAACTTGCACAGTATTAGCCAACCAGGTTGGATACTCTATCACTTTGATGAACCCGACACTCAGGAGTTTCTCTATCTCTTGTTTGACTTGTACTAACCATTCTGGCTTAATTCTGCATAGTTCTGCTTGACTGGCCTCGAATTGGAAGCAATGGTATCTTATGCTCTACAATCGAATTGGCTAGCCCTGGCATATCTTTGTAGGACCAAGCGAACACATCTACGAATTCTCGAAGAAGCGCTATGAGGGCTTGTCGGTCTTCCCCCTTGAAGAAACTGCCAATCTTGGTCTCTTTCGGATCATCGTCCGTCCCCAGATTAACTGTTTGCATTTCTTCGGCGTCAATAAGACCATTTCTTCCACGAAGACCTACTTGCTTGTTAATTTCTTTTAAGATTTGTTCGTTTTCTTGATCTATCTCGTCATATGACTCATTATTATCTAATTCGTTAGAGTTATTAGTTAATTCATCATATAGGACGCTAGCAATCTCGGGATACTCAGAAAGATCTATTTTTTCATTAAGAAAGTAGGGGAATACATGTTCCGCGATGGCATCCAAGTCCTCTTGGGTGAGCTCATCGGTAGCGGTATCTGACTCTAAGGTAAGAGTTACAAATTTTCTCTCTCTATGGGGATGGGGAGTACATCCTAATTCCTTGATCAGGAAGTCTTCACTTGCTATGGGTCCCCCAGTTATGTACCAATTCTGAATAGGCTCGTCACTCTTCTCGATGAGCTTGGTGTAGTCTCGGTTCGGAGCGTCCCCCTTGTCTATTGCATTTATCTGAGTGTCCTCTAGCTTGCAAAGGTTCAGAAATTGGCGCAGTAGGTCTTCTCCCAACACAAAGTCCCACTCACTGAATGCCTCGGCCTTGGTACCCTTTGATTCTCGAGGTAGCCACGAGAATTTCATCGGTTCTGTTTCGACCGAGTACGGATCGCAGTCATTGAAGATTTCAAAGCCCGGTTGGCGCTTCCCCCCTATGGTCAATCCATGGTTCAGGGAACATGAAGTATGGCAAGTCTTCCCCCTCGCGTACAAAGTACCCGTTTAGAGTCCTTCGATAGGGTGGTGCTAGTGGTACTATGTATGAGGTCCAATCTCTTTCTTCCTTAGGGATGTCCTTTAGAGGTGATACATACCCTAGGCCAAGTTCTAGGAGGTATAGAACGACAGGTGGTGGTTCTTTTATCCCTTGCAAATGCTTGCCGAGACCAAGACCGGGGAAGTATCCTTCTTTTAGCATCATGTTAAGTACTGGGCGTGTTCCGGAGAATGGAATGGCTTTAGAATAGTCATTTTCATTGTGCACTTCTACCATCTCCACACTACTTTGCTTTTGGATTAGTACAGAGAAGTGAGAAATTTAAAAGAAACTATCTATTACTAAAAATTAAAATTGATAGGAGGGCATGCGCTCACCCACAATGATTCTTAGGTGAGTAGGATCCCTTTTGAAAGAAAAACAACTAGTCTATTTGGGTATGAACTTCAAGCTATCCGAGAAGGACTCACCTAAGGGCAAGGAGGAGCGTGACAAGATGGAGTCTATCTTCTCATCTCCTTCTTTGTGTTTGAAGTAGTGTGATTCCATTAAAGGATCAGCCTAGAGCCTCTCCAATCCATGGAGATAGTCTCGAAGCACATGATCCGACATCCCAAATAAATAAGTCATTATTTATTTGTTTGTTTTTTATCTTTTGGTACACGAATGCATGATTTTGAAACGATGATGGTGATTTCTTAGCAAGACCAATCCTAGATTGGGTGAATTGGGTGCTCCTTGACCTTCCCAATTCATAACTTAACCCCCGAATCCAGACATCTCGGTCCGTGTTCCGACAATAACATGGTGGCGACTCTCAAACAACAAGAAGGTAAATCGAAGGACGGAAACACGCCATCGAAGCAAAACCTCGCGCGCAAACAGTGGCGACTCTGCTGGGGACGAGATCACAGTAAGTGGGTTAGACTTGCGTCGAAAGAAATCATCATTGTTTCAAAAGTCTGCATTCTGTACGTTAGTCTGTTCCCAGACTGGGATGCCTCGTACGAGGTATCACTTGTCTCGTACGAGACATCTAGGTTGTTCCCGGCTGATCTGATTCTCTGGTTTGAAAAAGGGATTTTTGTTCGGTTCAAACACGTACACAGAGTTCCAGATCTGCCCTCCCCTCTGTTTCTGAGTCTTAGGACCTTCCTAACGAGGAAGAAACCCCCCATATATTATAAGGCTAACCTTTGTTTTGCAGGAGTACTTGCTAAATTTTTATCCCCTGTTTTACATGTGTTTGCTTTATGTGTGAACTACGATGGCCTGAGTTCCTCCACAAGAGGGAAACGTAGGCAGCCACTTAGCCCAGCCATTGCATGTTTTTGTTTTTTACTTAAAAAAAAACTTTCTATTTTAACCTTGACACCTAGATCTTGACTCTCACACACGTGCACACATGTAGATTAATTGAACTACATACCCTATAGACCCGGGTCCCAATCGGAGGACGGATGTCGGTCAGTACCCCCATTCTAACGAATGGCCCTTGCCGGTCTCTCCAAAGATGGTGTACCTACTCCGTGACACGCTCCTAGACTGTGTTCATGGGGAGACTTAGCCATAAGCCTTGCATCAACCTCATGCACACATACTATTTAATAAGACACTCCTCGAGACTGGTCGGTTCGATTCTTAGGGTTGTTTTAATCTTTGCCCAAGATAACGCATTTTTTTACAATTTATAATCCTCCCTTATGAATATGACGAATGTCCCTTCGGTAAAATGTTGAACAAAGGATCTTAAAGAAATGGAGAACCTCTCTATGGAAATCCGAGTTTGTGTTTTCCTACTTTCACTATTCTGTGCGGGATTGTGGATGCCATTTTGGCTTAGTTTCGACCGCACCGTTCAACATGTCCCTTTTGGTTGTCCCTTAAAATTCACAAGGTTTGATTGCATTAATGCGTTGTTTAACACAGTGCAAAACAACTACGGGTCACTTAGGTTTGGTTAATTAAATGGTGGATTCCGATGAGAATATGGGACCTTTGCCCAAATTGTCCGTTTGGGAGAGTGCAATACAGGTGAAAAACAAGGGGCTCATATTCTAGGGTGACAGAATCCACTGTTCCAGGATGAACTAGAGTAGTAACCTCATAAAATGGATTAAATTCCATCCGACCTATAGAATTAAAATCTGCAATCTGACTGTTAGGCTGGATGCCTCGTACGAGACATCTATTGTCTCGTACGAGACATCCTCCTTTATCTGTGAATCTGCCGTGTTGGTCAACCCTTGTTTCATAAAAGCCGACTTGTCAGGACCCCAGCCTGGAATTGACACAGTTTCTGCACTCTAGGTCCGTCTGATCAGGAAAGTAGCTCCACGCTCCTAACACAATGCCATCCCGCACGGAAATGTCTTTCAGAGAAATCTCACAGAGTCTGCGCTTCAAGATGGAAGCCACCGGAGGTTGGAAGGAAGGCCTGCCCAACGGAGAGGCCCCGGAAATCAACATCATGCAAGATTTTTGCTTCAGAGGGCTTGACTATGCCTCTTATTGCGCTCATGACCAAGTCAAAAAGCGTAACGAGCAAAGCAAAAAAGAATGGGCTGAGATCGAGAAGATGATCGACGGCAGTAAGCTCGAGATGTTACAAGCTGAATACAATGAAATGAGTAAGTGGTACAATGCCACCATCGAAAGGGTTATGAATTTGGAAGACAACCAAGAAAAGTTCATCAATGATGAGGTAGGCAACTGCATTAGCTTGCTTTATCAAGACCTAAAAAGCCAAATGGAGGAGGAACATAGTCACCACCTCAATGTCATGAGGAACCACTCTGAAAGCATCATGCGAAGCCTCCAACCCAAGCCACAAAGGGTCTACACCGATTTGAGCCAAATCCGACTTGGTAGGGTGTTCCAAGAGCTTGAAAGAGAAGGAAAGCTAGCACCTATGAGGGGGTACAAGCCCAAGTATGAGGGAGCCGGAAGGGCCTTGCACCTGTATTGCTACTACCATCAGTGCCACGGTCACCACACCGACAAATGCAATAACTTAAGAGATAAGATCCAAGATCTTATCGACCAAGGCACTCTACATATAATAGGCGATGGGATCGGCCTCATGATAAAGAATGAGGGGTCCAAACCTCAAACTCCCCTTCCACTACGTTAGTTAGTAGTTTGGTAGACTAGTTTTTACTTCATCTTCATAACTTAGGCGTTTATTTCCTTTCCATTTCAGACTAGTTGTTTTTCTTTCAAAAAGGGATCCTACTCACCTAAGAATCATTGTGGGTGAGAGCATGCCCTCCTATCAATTTTAATTTTTAGTAATAGATAGTTTCTTTTAAATTTCTCACCTTTTTTACTTTTCCGAAAGCAAAGTAGTATGGAAATGGTAGGAGTGCACAATGAAAATGACTATTCCAAGCGATTCCATTCTCCGAAACGCGTCCAGTACTTAACATGATGCTAAAAGAGGGATACTTCCACGGTCTTGGTCTTGGCAAGCATTTGCAAGGGATAAAAGAACCACCACCTGTCGTTCTACACCCCCCAGAATATGGTCTAGGGTACGTATCACCACTCAAGGGCATCCCCAAGGAAGAAAGGGATTGGACCTCATACATAGTGCCGCTAGCACCACCCTATCGAAGGACTCTAAACGGGTACTTTGTACGCGAGGGGGAAAACTTTCCATACTTCATGTTCCCTGAACCATGGGTCGACCATAGGGGGAAGCGCCAACCGGGCTTTGAAATATTCAGTGACTGTGACCCGTACTCGCTCGAAACAGAACCGATGCAATTCTCGTGGCTACTTCGAGAATTAGGGGGTACCAAGGTCGAAGCATTCAGTGAGTGGGACTTTGTGTTGGGAGAAGACCTACTGTGCCAATTTCTCAACCTTTGCAAGCTAGAGGACACTCAGATTAATGCAATAGACAAGGGGGATGCTCCGAACCAAGACTACACCAAGCTCATCGAGAAGAGTGATGAGCCTATTCAGAATTGGTACACAATTGAGGGACCCATAGAAAGTGAAGACTTCCTGATCAAGGAATTAGGATGTACTCCCCATCCCCATAGGGCAAGAAAATTTGTAACTCTTACCTTAGAGTCAGATACCGCTACCGATGAGCTCACCCAAGAGGACTTGGATGCCATTGCGGAACGTGTATTCCCCTACTTTCTTAATGAAAAAATAGGTCTTTCTGAGTATCCCAAGATTGCTAGCGTCCTAAATGATGAATTAACTAATAACTCTAACGAATTAGATAATAATGAGTCATATGATGAGATAGATCAAGAAAATGAACAAATCTTAAAAGAAATTAATAAGCAAGTAGGTCTTCGTGGTGGAAATGGTCCTATTGATGACGAAGAAATGCAAACAGTTAATCTGGGGACAGACGATGATCTGAAATAGACCAAGATTGGCAGTTTCTTCAAGGGGGAAGACCGACAAGCCCTCATAGCGTTTCTCCGAGAATTTGTAGATGTGTTCGCTTGGTCCTACAAAGATATTCTGGGGTTAGCCAATTCGTTTGTTGAGCACAAGATACCACTGCTTTCCGATTCAAGGCCAGTCAAGCAGAAACTCCGCAGAATTAAGCCAGAGTGGTCTGTACATGTCAAACAAGAGATAGAGAAACTCCTGAGTGTTAGGTTCATCAAAGTAATAGAGTATCCAACCTGGTTGGCTAATACTGTACAAGTTTCCAAGGCAAATGGAAAGGTCGAGCCTGTGTTGATTTCCGTGATTTCAACAGAGCATCTCTGAAAGATGATTTTCCTCTTCCAAACATAGACATGCTCGTTGACAATACCGCGAAGTACGAAGTTCGTTCATTCGTAGACGGGTTCTCCGGTTACAATCAGATCCTTATGTCCGAGGAGGACCAACACAAAACAACGTTTACCACACCTTGGGGGACGTTTTGTTATACGGTCATACCATTCGGACTCAAAAATGCCGGAGCCACTTATCAAAGAGCTGTAACTGCATTGTTCCACGACATGATACATAATGAAATGGAGGTGTACGTTGACGATATGATCATACACTCCAAAGGCTCTGATGGGCAACACTTTGTCGACCTCAAAAAGTTCTTTGAGAGGTTAAGACACCACAAGATGAGACTTAATCCGGCCAAGTGCACATTTGGAGTAGTAAAAGGGAAGGTCCTTGGGTACATGGTCACTGAGCGTGGTATAGAAGCAGATCCCGCCAAAATCAGAGCCATCATTGACATGCCTCCACCAAAGACGCAAAGAGAAGTCAAGGGATTCATGGGTCGCCTTCAATACATTAGTCATTTCATTAATCAACTCACGACGATGTGCGAGCCCATTTTTAAGCTCCTCAAGAAGAATGCATCCCTAGAATGGACCGAAGAATGCCAAGAAGCTTTTGATAAGGTCAAGGAATACATAGTGAATTCGCCCATATTGGTTCCACTGCATAAGGAGAAGCCAGTGACATTGTACCTCACACTCAATGACACTGCATTAGGGGCTATGCTAGCACAAGAGCAACCCGATTCGAAGAAAGAGAACGTCGTGTACTTCGTCAGCCGTCGCTTCCAAGGGGCTGAACTGAATTACTCTGCATTAGAAAAGTCGTGTGCTGCACTGGTGTAAGGATCCCGTCCCGCGCGAAAAACGCGACGAGTTTTGGGGCGAAAAAGCCGAACACGGTTATCTCACAAAACATAACGGAGTCGCCACTTTTGTTAATTATTTAACCCAACAAAAGGAAAGGTTAGAGATTCTATTAGTTCGGAGGTCAGGTTACACCTTGGGAAGAGTTTCACATCACCCAAGTCGCCTCGGATAGGACCGAGTCTCCCTAATGTTAGTTAACGAAAGTGCATGTGTGTGTGTGTGTTTTCAAAATGGGAGAAACTGACTGTTTTGGAAAAACCCGTTAATTATATAACAGAAAAGGTTTATTTTGCAAACTTTCTGGTCAGAAAAGGAAGAAACTGGAAAATGCCCTCCCCGGACAAAGTAGCCATACGGATGGGGAGGGCTCTCTAGGGAATTTTTATAGTTTATCAGAAAACAGTCCAGTTTCAGTCAAAACAGAGTATCTCTGCTGAAACTGGACTGGAATGTTGATTTCCAGTTTATGATTAACAATAAAACTTTGAAAAGTTCATTCCTATGCACTTTGATCATCATAGGAACCCCAAAAACAAAGATTTGGGTGTGATCAAAGGCAATCATGGGAGAAATTCATGAAAAGTTGATGAACATGGCATTTAAACCAAAATGACCATTTTGGTGGATAAAGATTGAAACTTTACCACCAAAATGGACTTATTATACAAGATTAAACCTTTAGGGACACAAATATAACATAAATATTGAGTCTTTATGTCCCATGTTTGGTAATTTTATGGCTAGGTCATGATTGGGATGATAAAGATTGAAACTTTATCACCCAATCATGACTCTCATCGCCAAATAAGAACAAAATCAACATGAAAATGTAACAAACCATGATCATCTTTAGGTTTTACCCCATAATCACACACTAGGTGTGAAGGGAACCTTCAATCACCTCATGATTTGGATCATATAGATATATAATCATAATATATATAGCTTGGAAGGCCAAGACTTGTATAATATATAGATATAGTGCTTGAAAATGGACAAGACTTGCAAGAAATGTAAAGTGCTTGAAATGGACAAGACTTTGCAAGAACAAGAAGAAATAACACAAGATAAACAAGTAATATGAATAAAGATAAAAGAGAGTCTGAGATGAAGAAGAAGATGGGGAGAAGGAGGCTTCACCTATTGTGGTTATGGCCTATCTTCCTCTCTAATCACTCAAATGTATATATCACTCACTTTTTACTCTCAAACTGGCAGAGTTTCAGCTCACAAAACGTTTTCTCCCCCCTAAAATGATCACCATGGGGTTCAATTTATAGAGGTTGAGGGTGCCCAACATAGCCGTACGGCTAGGGACCTCATGTGCCCAAACCATCCGTACGACTCGACTTGGCGAGCTTCTGGATTTTTCTAAGTTTAATTCCAATTCAGTCCTGGAATATCAGGTTTATTCTAGTGAGGTCCTGGCCCATTGGTTTATCCCTAAATAGTACCAAGAATTCCTCTAAAGTAGGTCAAATTCAGATTGGGGTACTTACAGAGCCCCTTGGCAACGTTGCTTTTGAAGAAAGCGGGGTTGTCGACAAAACAAGCATCCCAATCTAATGGGAGGACGGCTTGGCCGATTTGTTCTATGGCTGGACCTAGAAGTATAGGATTCTTACGTATCCCTGTTCGAGGGAATCAAGCCTAACGTAGTTCGGGTGAGAGAGTTTAAGGCTACTCGAACCTATAAGCATCCCAATCCGATGGGAGGACGGCTTAGCCGATTTGGGTGAGAGGCTTTAAGACTACTCAAACCTATAGGCATCCCAATCCAATGGGAGGACGGCTTGGTTGATTTGGGCAAGAGGGTTTAAGGCTACTCAAACCTATAGGCATCCCAATCCGATGGGAGGACGGCTTGGCCGATTTGGGCAAGAGGGTTTAAGGCTACTCAAACCTATAAGCATCCCAATCCGATGGGAGGACGGTTTGGCTGATTTGGGCGAGAGGGTTTAAGGCTACTCAAACCTATAGGCATCCCAATCCGATGGGAGGACGGCTTGGCCGATTTGGGCGAGAGGGTTTAAGGCTACTCAAACCTATAGGCATCCCAATTCGATGGGAGGACGGCTTGACCGATTTGGGCGAGAGGGTTTAAGGCTACTCAAACCTATAGGCATCCCAATCCGATGGGAGGACGGCTTGGCCGGTTTGGGCGAGAGGGTTTAAGGCTACTCAAACCTATAAGCATCCCAACCCGATGGGAGGACGGCTTGGCCGATTTGGGTGAGAGGGTTTAAGGCTACTCAAACCTATAGGCATCCCAATCCGATGAGAGGACGGCTTGGCCGATTTGGGTGAGAGGGTTTAAGGCTACTCAAACCTATAGGCATCCCAATCCGATGGGAGGACGGCTTGGCCGATTTGGGTGAGAGGGTTTAAGGCTACTCAAACCTATAGAACTTAATCCTTTATTTTCATCCTGGGCGCACGACCAGGACTTTCACATTTTCGTCATCCTGGGCGCACGACCAGTACTTTCGCAATTTTCGCATTTCATCCTGGGCGCACGACCAGGACTTTCACAATTTTCAAGGACTTATGGAGGACTGCTGTCACAATGATAGGTTTTCTCTAACCTGACCACTTTCGGGGACAAAGGTTTTCCTAACCTAACATGACTATACTGGTCTTACGTCTTACTAAGGACTGCCGTCACAATGATAGGTTTTCTCTAACCTGACCACTCTCGGGGACAAAGGTTTTCTTAACCTAACATGACTATACTGGTCTTACGTCCTACCAAGGACTGCCGTCACAATGATAGGTTTTCTCTAACCTGACCACTCTCGGGGACAAAGGTTTTCTTAACCTAACATGACTATACTGGTCTTACGTCCTACCAAGGACTGCCGACAACTCCTTTCAAATCAAATGGGCTTATGTCACGCCGGACTGCCCACGTAACCAACTGGTTTGACTCTTACTTAGTCATCCTAAACGCTTCGGTCAACTTTAACTGACGGGAGGTTGACGGAGAAACTAGGACAAGGACTAGCCTAAAAGTGACCACTTCGTGTCGAGGCTTGGATTTGGTCAACACTACTCTATGGCACGGGTGACACATTTTCTTGATACCGGGAAAAGCCTAGGGGCAAGCCTTAAGGTACATTGTTGGACGCAAAAGTCCAAGGTTTTGGAAAATCATTCTTTTTTTTGCGGATGCCCGGGAACAAGTCGTACGTCAATTAAGGGAAAACTGGAATTTACACACCCTCAAATGCCCATGCAATTTGAAGGGGATAACACAAAATTCAAGATACACCCTCAAATGCCCGACGCGATTTGAAAGGGGGACAACGCAATAATCAAAATACACCCTCAAATGCCCATCGCGATTTGAAAGGGAAAAAAACACATTTTTTTCACAAAACACACCCTCAAGTGCCCGACGCAACTTGAAAGGGGGACGACACAACATTCAAAATACACCCTTAAATTCCCATCGCGATTCGAAAGGGAAAAAAACACGATTTTTTCACAAAACACACCCTCAAGTGTCCGACGCGACTTGAAAGGGGAAAGACACACAATTTCATAAAACACACCCTCAAGTTCCCGGCGCGACTTGAAAGGGGAAAAACACACATTTTCACAAAACACCCTCAAGTGCCCGACGTGGCTTGAAAGGGGAAAAACACATATTTTCACAAAACACCCTCAAGTTCCCGACGCGACTTGAAAGGGGGGACAAAACATTCATTTTTCAAAAGTATTGTGCTAAAAGGGCAAATTTTAAAAGTGCTCATTCCTCAAGGCAAATCTTTTAACGAAGCATGCCAGTCAAATTTTTATTTTAACTTAACCGCGAGGTTTGTTACGCATAAAGTCCTTTGGAGCTTTGTCCATTTCTTAGGAGTGATCGGGAGTGGAGAACCCTTTTGTCGTCGATGTTGGGGTAGCCCCATGTCCTTGTAATCATCAATGTTGGGGTAGCCTCATGTCCTTGTTGGCGTCGGTGGCGGACTAGCCCCATGTTTTCGGCCGGCGTAGCCCTAATGTCATCGTTTGACGGTTAGGAACCCATCCCTTTTTCATGATGCACCCATTATTTTGCCTATGTTGCCCTTACGGGTTTTCAACCGAGCGGGCTACTTTTTTTTTTTTTTCGTCATCGTTTGACGGTTAGGAACCCATCCTTTTTTCATGACGCACCCATTATTTTGCCTAGGCCACCCTTACGGGTTTTCAACCGAGCGGGCTACTTTTTTTTCTTTTTTTTTTGCGTCTTTCATGGCACACCCTGTTTTTTGCCTAGGTCGCCCTTGCGGGTTTTCAACCTAGCGGGCTACTTTTTTGTTGCCTTTCTTTCTATTTTTCTCTTTCTTTCATGAGTGATCCAACCGACTCGACGGGACGGGGACTTAATATGTCCTTTTGGGGGAAACATGCAAGGGTCTTTATTTAGGCGGGAGAGAGTCCCTTTATATTGGTGAACAATGTATCACGAAACGGGAGGAAGCCCTTACTTGACAGAATACAAGTGTTTAGCTCTTTCCTAAGATGTAGAGAAGAAGACTTGTCGAGATATTTGAAATCAGCCTTAGTCAATATCATCAAAATGATTGCTTGAACGGACCATGTTCATTATTAAGTCAGGGTTATAACAAGCAATTAGCCTTGACATGTATAAATGCTGTGATCAATTGAGATTAAGATTCAATCAATGGCAAGATCAAAATGTGTTTAGGAGAGATTGGTCATTATCTGGGAAATTGGTCATTGATGGGACCAAGGGAAGGGAACCGGGTCATTTTGGGAGGACCGAGGTTTGATGGATTCATTTCATGCTATGACCGGACCCGAAGGTTGCCTACGTTCCCCTCAGTTTGAGGAGCTCAGGTCGCCGTAGTTCGGCCATGAGGCCGTCTTTTGCTGAAGTTGGCTTTCTTTTGTTGTTGTCTCGGAGGACGTTGTTGCTCACTTTGCTTTGGGTGAACTCCTTGAGATGGACCTCTTGGGGTGAACCCTCTTTGGTGTGAACTCCTTTTGAGGCAAACTTTGTTTTCACCATTTCCTTCCCTTCTTTCCATACATTCATTTCCTTTCCCTCTTCTCCTTTTTTTTTTTGAGGGAGGAGGTAAACATTAGCCCCAGCTTGCTGTCTTGGGCATTGGCTTTCCTGCAGCCCTTTATCGATTCTAGCTTTGATTTGGACGATCCGGGAAGCCCTTTGCTTGGTTGCGCACGTACGATCACGGTTGAATCTTGGTGGTTGAGCAACAACGTCCTCACCTTTTCACTGTCTCGGGATGCCTTTGATGTGCATCAGGAATTTGTCTCAGAAAGGTGTATCGGGTTGTGTATCGGGAAGTTTATAAGGGAAGACTTGCCATTAATGGTTTCTTCATGCCAATTGATCACAACATTTATTCACATCAAGATTAATTGTTTGCATTTAGAATTTTTCATTCGTGTTAGGTCCATTCGTCGTTAATGAGTCTTCATTGACTAGTATGCTTAGAAGTCAATTCATCATTTTAGGGACGTAGCAATCAATTGATCATAACAAGCAAGGCAATTTCAAGAGTAAATGTATATTGCAAATAATGTCTCAAGTCTAGAGAGAATAGAATGAAAATGACTCTTTTATTGAGATAACTTTGTACATACATGTCCAAGTGCGGACCTTTGCAAAAATAAAAAGACACAGTCCGGGACGGACTTTGATGAAAGTCTAGATCCTACGAGGCTGGAAGACTCATCACTTTTTTTTTTCTTTTTTCTTTTTTTTTTTTGGGAATGGGTTCCTATAAAGTGCGATGGTCCATTTTCTTCCTCAATTGTTGGAGGGGTTGTCGGCGGCACATTCCATGTCTTCCATGGGGAACTCTGGCTCCGTGTCATCGGGAAAGATGTCGCGAGGCTTCCATTTGGCTTGGCATTGCAATTACCGAGTTCATCTTTGGCCATCTCCTTTTGGCGACTTCCTTTCGAGGTGCGTAACCTCATACATGGCATTCGGCGAGGGTATGGTTCTCCATTTGATGTACCCACCCTTGGGCTTTCGAAGCATGGGCCTCTCCTTGTGGGCGGTGTCCCAACTTGTTTTGATCTTCTTGTTCATGTGGGCGTCAATTCAGATGTGGGCTCCTTGGTCTATGTTTCCGGTGGACAAGACCACAAAGGACTTTAGCATTTTAAACCTCAAGGTGAAATTATAACCACGATTTGAGAGGAACGCCTCATTAGCGGATTAGCCTTTTAGAAAAGATTTGACCTTTTATTTTAAGAAAACTTGATCTCCATTTTTTTTTTGAATGAGGATTGACACACACATTTTTTATTTGAGCAAAAGACACACACATTTTTTTTTCTTTTTATAAGGATTGACACACACACATTTTTTTATTTGAGTAAAAGACTCACACACATTTTTTTTTATGTAAACTTTTGACAATGTAGTAATGATAATGATAATTTCATTAAGAAAATTGACAATAGATTCAAAAGGGTCACCACATAGAACTAATCGGGGAGTCAAGATTCTAACTAGACCTAACAGACATCTTAACTGACTTTCCCTAAAGGCTTATTATACATTCTAACAGTGGACTTTGACCTTTCCTGAGGGGAGGTCGGTGGAAGGGGTTTTGAGATTTTGCTCTCTGTTACGGTGACCACAACACCATCAATTTCCCAACCCGGGGCATTTAGCCCTGCAGACATTTTTCGTGCCATTGACCCTTTGGCTTTACTGAATTTGTCAACCTTCCCAAAACTGGCTCTCCTACTTTGGGGTTGGTGGCTCCGTCAACCACGGTCTCCTTTCTCTTGGGGCGATACCACTCCATTCATTGATCCTTAGAGAAGTCACAGGATTAGATCTCTCGATCCCAAGCACTTTGATACTCGGGCTGTTGGCTGTGGTGGAGGCGTGAGGGGGTTCAAGCTTTCCTTCCCCAATCAAACCCAGAATGATACGTTTCACAACAGGGCACTCGTCGGTATTGTGTCCATGGTAACTGTGGAAGGCACACTTCTTGTTAACATCGAGATACTTCTCAGGGTTTTTGGGTTGGAAGTTGACAAGAGGCTTTGCGAGGCCTTGCTTAACCAATCTCTCAAATACCTTGCTTATAGGCATTCCGAAATCCTCAAACCTTATAAAACGGGGTCTGGATTGGCGTTTGGCTCTTCTTCCATTGTTGGTCGGAGCGCGGCGGGGATGAGAATCATTACTATTCAATGAAAAGGGGTGCTCATTGAGTGTCCTTTCATACTAAACTTCCATTTGCTTTCTCTTTCCCAATAGATGATTGAGAGGATCCTGCGGGGGTGGAGGGGTGTAGGCATATCCATAACCCTGGTTGTTCACAGGAATGTACCTTGGAGGTGCGTAATGAACTTGTGGTCCAAAAGGTCTCGGACCATAGAAATGATACGGGTCACCTCGGAATCCAGTGGTTGGCCAATTATCCACATATGGTGACTGAGTTCTTGGGATTTGATTGGCGACCTCAAACTGAGAGGGAGTATAATTAGGAAGACCTTGTGGGAGTGATGGTCGAGGCATGATCGGTGTGAATGGTGATACATGGTTGTTTATGGGAGGCAACCCAAAGGGAATGTTAGATCCGGGGTTAGGCGGAGTGTATGGAGCTTGAGTGGGAGGCAAGCTTTGAGTGGTGACGTGTTGAAACGGAGAGTGAGGGGATTTGGTGTTTTCACAAGGTTGAGGGGGTGGAGTTTGGTTGTGACTTGGAGGTTGGGTGGTTTCGACCCCTTCCTCATGGTCAGAAACCTCAACGAAGGACCCATCCGTCTGAAACAAAACCTTAACGCCTTTTCGTCTCATTGACCCGACAAACCGGTCTCGTGCTTCCTCGTAGTGTTTCCTGGTAATCTCTTCCCGATCCCTGGAGGCTTCCAAAGCTTGGAGCAACTCTTCTTTGGTTGGGCTGGTCTGACCATTTACGGCATTGCTTTCCCAACTATTTTCCTTTGAGCCGGTCATTCCAAGGTTCCGGCGTGGAGGGATTGTAGCGGCTAAGGAACCCTCGGACTCAACGCGGGACAGGCGGTGACACGGTGCTCTTTTCCACTTCATTCTCGCTGCAGCAGAGACAGAATGCAACTTAGGCTAATGTAATCATTGGGTGGATGCTCATGCTACAAATGGGACACGACCGCTAGGCTTAGACCTATGGGTGAAAGGTGAACGAGATCAAATGGGATCTCGAATCCATGGTTGTATCCGACTTCTTGGAGGGCGACGGGGGATTCATTCAAAGACTTGACCACCTCCTTAGAAGATAACGGGGATCCTCCTAAGGACTTGACTTCCTAGGGGACTACTCCTAGGGATTTGACGAGAATCTCAAAAAGGGGTCCTAGGGGATGACGCCTAGGGGTTTAACGGAAATCTCAACAGGGACCTAGGGGACAACGCCTAAGGGTTTAACGAACATCTTGGAGGATAACGGGGATCTATCCAAAGATTGACGGGGGTCTTAGAGGATAACGGGGATCCGTCCGAAGATTTCACTGGCTTCTTGGAGGATAACTGGGATCCTACCAAAGATTTCACCGGCTTCTTGGAGGATAACTGGGATCCGCCCAAAGACTTAACGAAATGCCTTAAACGTAGGTCTTGGAGGTGTTGGGTTTCGAAGTAACATGCGCAGCGGAATATAGCAATTATAATTTTAAGAAACCCAAAGCCATGGATCCGTTTATATGATTAAATCAAATACAACAAGATGAATAGAGGAATAACTAACCCTTGATGGCTATGAATTTTCTCTTGATCTTTGGTTGAGAAACTTGAAGACTTGATCACGATCACAAAGCTTGAACACGAACTTTGAAGATGATGATTTTCACCCTCTAGCGGTATCCACACTTCGAACGAATATCAAAGGAGCTTCTTTGATCTTGGTTGCTAGACCAATATTATGAAACACACTTTCACAATAAAATAAAGAACTATATGGAATTAATTTGTGAATTATTTTGTTCCTCAATCAATGATATCTTAGAACAAAATAAAATCTCTCTCAAACTCTTTGAGACTCACAAAATCACTTGTTTTTATGGTCTGGCCGAATTGGGGTTTTTATACACAATTAAGACCTATTCCAAATAGGAATCTTGTGCCAAAAACCTTCCTAAATCGAATTAGGAAATTCCCAATCGGGAGCACCAGGCGCCCGCCTGGTACCACCCAGGCGCCCGCCTGTTTAGGCAGAAACTCTAGTTTATTTTTGGCTTGAACAGGCGCCCGCCTGGTACAACCCAAGCGCCCGCTTGGTTGACCAGGAGGCCCAGATCTTTCCAGAAATTCCTTGGAAGTCCTCCGACCCTAAATACCAATATAGTCCTTTTATTTAAGATTCGTTCTATTGTGTGTGACCCTCTAGGATTATACTAAGTTGGCAATGGGCTCAAACATGATCCCATAAGATATGATTAGGTTCTAGCAAACCGTCATACCTACCCAAATAGTATAACTAGATACAAGTTCGCATTCCTTTAGAATATGTCATAATCCTTTTGTCCACGATATCATTGAACACAAGTCATGGTCAAAGAGTCAACTTGTTTTGTTCAATACTTTCTCGATTCCGAATATATTGATAATCCAAATGACATTGATCCAATCAATTCATTTGAGTCCGGCCGAACATTTCATCAACATCATTCCTACGAGAGGCTCAAGCTTGACATCTCTCCGTGGAGGGACAAATCCATTTAGCTTATTATTCTTCCCAACGGGAATCCGATTATGCCAATCATACCCTTTATAACTACCGTGTTAAGGTAGCGTTTGAATATGTCAAACATAATGTTCATCAAGTGGAAGACTATAATAACTTCATGTCTAAGGATTAAAATGACATAACTAATATGAGATATATGTACGACATAGACCATGACATAAATCTCATACAGCGGGTCATGTCCAGTACCTTGTTCCAAACAAGTACCCATAAATCTAACATGATCATCCCATGACCATTTAGCCTTTATACTAGTGCTTAACAAGTACTAGGGAAGGGGATTATTATAAGTAAACATGAACAACAATAATAATCAAAACTTCTCTTTATTGATATGAAATAAATGATAACAATTACAACGTTTATTAAATGTGCCTAGGGCACCACTACCAACAATCTCCCACTTGCCCTAGGCCCAATCTCCCATGTATCTAATACCCATGGACCTAAGTATGTGTTTGGATTTCTGATGTGCTCTTGGTTCCTTTGCTTGAGCAATAGCACCATTATTGTCACAATAAAGGTCTATTGGATTAGCAATACTAGGAACCACTTCAAGTTCAGTTATGAACTTTTTAATCCAAACAGCTTCCTTTGCAGCATCCGATGCAGCAATATACTCAGCTTCTGTTGTAGAATCAGCGGTTGTACTTTGCTTGGAACTCTTCCAGCTTACAGCTCCACCATTTAACATAAACACAAAACCCGATTGCGATCGGCTATCATCTTTGTCGGTTTGGAAGCTTGCATCCGTGTAAGCATTTACAACGAGATCATCTTCCATTTCTCCATAGACTAAAAACGAGTCTTTAGTTCTTCTCAAGTACTTAAGAATCTCTTTTACAGCTATCCAGTGATTTTCGCCAGGGTCGGATTGGTATCTACTTGTCATGCTCAAAGCATAAGATACATCCGGCCTAGTACAAATCATGGCATACATGATGGACCCAATTGCCGAAGCATATGGAACATCATTCATTTTCTCACGCTCATCTTTTGTCTTAGGACATTGAGTCTTGCTTAGAGAAACTCCATGTAACACGGGCAAGGTGCCTCTCTTAGAATTTTCCATACAGAATCTTCTAATGACCTTGTCAATGTATGTACTTTGGCTTAAACCAAGTAGCCTCCTTGATCTATCTCTATAGATCTTAATGCCAAGAATATATGCGGCTTCACCCATATCTTTCATTGCGAAGCACTTTCCTAACCAAGTCTTTACAGACTGAAGTGTAGGAATGTCGTTTCCAATGAGCAATATGTCATCCACGTATAAAATAAGGAATAGCACTATGCTCCCACTAATTTTCTTGTATACACAAGGCTCATCTTCGTTCTTGATGAAACCAAACTCTTTGACCGATTCATCAAAACGGAGATTCCAACTCCTTGAAGCTTGCTTCAATCCATAGATGGATCTTTGCAATTTGCATACCTTAGAATCTTGTTCAAAACCTTCTGGTTGTGTCATATACACATCCTCTTGAAGTTTTCCATTCAGGAAAGCGGTTTTGACGTCCATCTGCCATATTTCATAGTCATGATATGCGGCAATGGCAAGCAAAATTCTTATAGACTTGATCATTGCTACGGGTGAAAAGGTCTCATCATAGTCAATACCATGAACTTTCCTATAACCCTTCGCTACAAGCCTAGCTTTGTAAGTATGCACCTTCCCATCCATGTCAGTCTTCTTCTTGAAGACCCATTTGCATCCTATGGTTTTTACACCTTCGGGCGCATCAATCAAATTCCAAACTTGATTGTCTTGCATGGATTGCAATTCGGATTCCATGGCTCCAAGCCACTTGTCCGAATCAGGAGAAGACATCGCCTCTTGGTAGGTTGACGGTTCATCATTCTCAATGATTTCTACCTTATTACTATCCGTTACAAGAAATCCATATCTCTCGGGTTCGGATCGTAACCTACTAGATCTGCGAGTTGCTTGTGTACTTTGAACAGGTTCCACAACTCCTTGTGGTTCTTGTTCTTGTTCCACTATTGGTTCAATGTTATTTTCTGGGTCTCGAATTTCTTCAAGATTTATTTTACTCCCACTGATTTCCTTGGAGAGAAACTCTTTCTCTAGAAAGACACCAGTTCGGGCAACAACCACTTTGTTGTCCTCTCGGTTGTAAAAGTAATATCCTTTAGTTTCCTTAGGATATCCCACGAAAATACATTTATCAGATTTGTGTGCTAGTTTGTCAGAGATAAGTCTCTTGACATAAACTTCGCAACCCCAAATCCTCATGAAAGATAAACTAGGTTTCTTTCCACTCCACATCTCATATGGAGTCTTTGGAACCGATTTAGTTGGAACTTGATTTAGTGTGAAAGCAGCGGTTTCTAGGGCGTAACCCCAAAAGGATATTGGAAGATCAACTTGACTCATCATTGATCGAACCATGTCTAACAAAGTCCGATTCCTCCTCTCAGACACACCATTCCATTGTGGTGTTCCGGGTGGAGTCAATTGTGAAACTATTCCACAATTCTTTAGATGATCATCAAATTCTTGACTTAAGTATTCACTACCTCGATCTGATCGAAGTGTTTTAATACTTTTGCCAAGTTGTTTTTCTACTTCATTTTGAAATATTCTAAATATCTCAAATGCTTCACTTTTATGTTTCATTAGGTAAACATACCCAAATCTACTATAATCATCAGTGAAGGTTATGAAGTATTGAAATCCTCCCCTAGCATTGCTACTTAATGGTCCGCATACATCGGAATGTATCAACCCCAATAAGTCGCTTGCCCTTTCACCCAACTTGGTAAAAGGTGTCTTAGTCATTTTTCCAAGAAGACACGACTCACAAGTATCATACGACTCTAAGTCACATGAACCCAAAAGTCCGTCCCCATGGAGTTTTGAGATACGCTTCTCATTAATATGACCAAGACGGCAATGCCACAAATAAGTATGATTTACATCATTAGGTTTAGATTTCTTATTTACATGATAGACATTATTTTCATTTTTGACATCCAAGATATAAAGGCTATTAAATGAATTAGCAATACCATAAAGCACATCATTTAAATAAATAGAAAATTTCTTATTCTCAATAAGAAACTTAAAACCTTCATTATCCAAACAAGAAATTGAAATAATATTTCTGCTTAAATCCGGAACATAATAACAATTGTTCAGAACAAGAATTAATCCGGAAGGTAAAGTGACTTCATAAGTCCCTACGGCTAATGCAGCAACTCTTGCTCCATTCCCCACACGTAGATCTACTTCACCTTCTTTAAGCAGTCTCCTATTCTTTAGTCCCTGCACATTTAGACAAATGTGAGAACCACATCCGGTATCCAATACCCAAGAATCAGTGGTAGAAAGGAGAATATCTATCATATAGATACCTGAAGTCGACGCAGCCTTGCTGCTCTTCTTCTTCTTTTGCTCTTCCAAGAAAGCCTTGCAATTACGCTTCCAATGACCAATTTCTTGACAATGGAAACAGATTGCATCCTTTTGTGAATCAGGTTTTGCCTCAGAAGCCTTGGCAACCTTTGCCTTGCTTATCTTGGGTTTGACAACTTTTGCCTTACCCTTTCCTTTGGCACTAGCCTTCTTCCCATCATGAACCAAGAGCACGGGAGAACCTTTCTCCACAATTTTCATCTCTGCAGTTTTGAGCATCCCATGCAACTCAGAGAGATTCTTATCCATTCCATGGATGTTATAATTCATTACAAACTGATTATAACTTTTAGGCAATGAATTAAGAATGAGATCCGTGGCTAGCTCCAATAGAATTGGATAGCCAAGTTTCTCAAGGTGCTCTACATAACCTTTCATTTTAAGAAAGTGAGGACTCACTTGTTGCCCTTCATTCATTTTACTAGTAGTGAATGCAACAATGGTCTTGTACCTCTCTTGCCTAGCTTGCTCTTGAAACATGGTTCTCAACTCCACGCCTATCTCATAGGCTTCCAAATGTTCCAAACTTTGTTGGAGTTTTGAACACATAGCAGCAAGCATGAGACAACTTACATCTCTAGAATCATTACGATGTTTCTTGTAATTGTCTCTTTCTACCCTAGGGGCAGTAGGCGGTGGTTCAGCAGGAAGAGGCCCATCGAGAATGTACAACTTATCTTCTTGCCTAAGAACGATTCTTATGCTACGGATCCAATCCATAAAGTTGGTACCATTCTCTTCGAGCTTATCCTTCTCAAGGATCGATCGCAACGACATTGATTGAGTGTTATTAGTCATTATCTACAAATATGCAAAATTTCCAAAATTTAATAAGTACTGATTTTCATTAAAGAGATAAATAATGTATTTTCAAACAAAATACTCCCACTAAATTATATAACCTTCATATACATCCAATGTATAATATAATTTAAATGGGTTAAGATCCAACTTTAATTTAATTTCAAGTCCGCTAAGGCGGATTACACAAAATCAAATTAATTAGGTAGACAACTCTTGTCAATCATATCTCATATGACTCTTAGTTCCTTTTATGAGATTCTTTAAGAAATCCAATTTCAAAAAGCATGTTGAACCTCATCTTTGCCTAGGCCCAAAACTGTTTTGACGCCCAATTAAGTCTAACCATTTTAAACGCATAGTTAATGTGTCCCGCTAGGGCGTGCCCACATTATCTATCTTGCTTATACATAAATAAATTTAATGCACCTCGCTAGGGCGAATCTACATTAAAATCACTCATGTACTAACAAGTGTTTCAATCATGGCATGGCAATAAAAGACTTAAAACTTTCTTTGAAGGTTCATCACATATAGTATATAACATATTTATGAGCACATAATATAAACATGTTACACATCAAGTTTAGCCACTAAATTAATCCCATTAATTTAAGCATGATATTTATGTGTCATTAGTTTCTCTATAATTATGAGGATGAGACTATTTCAACTTCGGTCATTATCTCCAAATCAAGACAACAAGAAGTGCGGTCGAACTAAGCCATTAGGCAACCACAATCCCGCACTAAGTCAAGAAACCAAGAAAGTAGTCCATGTGGCCGAAACTAAGCAATAGATGGTCTCGATGAACGTAGGCCAATTGCATTCACAATTCCACATGGATCTCCAATCATTGAATCAAGAACTTTGTTTCTCAATTTTAGCAATTATGAACTCTTCATAATTCTAACTTCGTTTTATCTTTGAAACTTTGATTGCGATTAATTTTGGGAAACACAATCTCGATGAACGCAGATTAGCCATCCAAAACTTGAACCAATCTAGGAATCACAAGACTAAAACAAATAGGAAAATCAAACCCCAAAATCCACACACAAACCAACTACCCAAAACCCATTCCAGATCAACAAGTCTGAAGTGGTCTTGTTACTGGTTTTGTTGGATTTATCGAAAAATTCCAGAATCAGATTTTGAACAAAATCAGAACATTCTGGCCTAGCGAGCGCGCGCCTGGTCCATCACGGGCGGGCGCCTGCAACTCAGAATGGTATGGAATTTTCAAGTTCGAAAATTTTGTCTCGAAATTATTTTTCCCCGATTATTAAAACTTTGATCCAATCAAAAATCAATAATCGAAATAATTCAGAATCCACCATAATTTTATTGCGATTGAATCGTGCGATTAAAGTTGGAAAAACAATAAACCACATAAAATCACAAAACACATAAACATCATATAATCCAATATTCATATCATGCTTGGCACATAAACAATTTATATACACATAACATGATCCAAGTATTGAATTAATCAACATGAACGGGGCTCTGGTACCACTGTTGGGTTTCGAAGTAACATGCGCAGCGGAATATAGCAATTAAATTTTTAAGAAACCCAAAGCCATGGATCCGTTTATATGATTAAATCAAATACAACAAGATGAATAGAGGAATAACTAACCCTTGATGGCTATGAATTTTCTCTTGATCTTTGGTTGAGAAACTTGAAGACTTGATCACGATCACAAAGCTTGAACACGAACTTTGAAGATGATGATTTTCACTCTCTAGCGGTATCCACACTTCGAACGAATATCAAAGGAGCTTCTTTGATCTTGGTTGCTAGACCAATATTATGAAACACACTTTCACAATAAAATAAAGAACTATATGGAATTAATTTGTGAATTATTTTGTTCCTCAATCAATGATATCTTAGAACAAAATAAAATCTCTCTCAAACTCTTTGAGACTCACAAAATCACTTGTTTTTATGGTCTGGCCGAATTGGGGTTTTTATACACAAGTAAGACCAATTCCAAATAGGAATCTTGTGCCAAAAACCTTCCTAAATCGAATTAGGAAATTCCCAATCGGGAGCACCAGGCGCCCGCCTGGTACCACCCAGGCGCCCGCCTGTTTAGGCAGAAACTCCAGTTTATTTTTGGCTTGAACAGGCGCCCGCCTGGTACAACCCAAGCGCCCGCTTGGTTGACCAGGAGGCCCAGATCTTTCCAGAAATTCCTTGGAAGTCCTCCGACCCTAAATACCAATATATTCCTTTTATTTAAGATTCGTTCTATTGTGTGTGACCCTCTAGGATTATACTAAGTTGGCAATGGGCTCAAACATGATCCCATAAGATATGATTAGGTTCTAGCAAACCGTCATACCTACCCAAATAGTATAACTAGATACAAGTTCGCATTCCTTTAGAATATGTCATAATCCTTTTGTCCACGATATCATTGAACACAAGTCATGGTCAAAGAGTCAACTTGTTTTGTTCAATACTTTCTCGATTCCGAATATGTTGATAATCCAAATGACATTGATCCAATCAATTCATTTGAGTCCGGCCGAACATTTCATCAACATCATTCCTACGAGAGGCCCAAACTTGACATCTCTCCGTGGAGGGACAAATCCATTTAGCTTATTATTCTTCCCAACGGGAATCCGATTATGCCAATCATACCCTTTATAACTACCGTGTTAAGGTAGAGTTTGAATATGTCAAACATAATGTTCATCAAGTGGAAGACTATAATAACTTCATGTCTAAGGATTCAAATGACATAACTAATATGAGATATATGTACGACATAGACCATGACATAAATCTCATACAGCGGGTCATGTCCAGTACCTTGTTCCAAACAAGTACCCATAAATCTAACATGATCATCCCATGACCATTTAGCCTTTATACTAGTGCTTAACAAGTACTAGGGACGGGGATTATTATAAGTAAACATGAACAACAATAATAATCAAAACTTCTCTTTATTGATATGAAATAAATGATAACAATTACAACGTTTATTAAACGTGCCTAGGGCACCACTACCAACAGGAGGATAACGGGGATCCGTCCAAAGACTTAACGAAATGCCTTAACGGAGGTCTTGGAGGATAACGGGGATCCGTCCAAAGACTTAACGAAATGCTGTTTGCTAACGCAAGAATGCGATGCGTCAAAGACAAGAAGCAAGAAAGGAGCAAACGCATGTAATGTGTTATTATTCATTCATTCAAGTTTACTTAGAAAGTATTTTTATTCCTACATGGTCAAAAAAGATTTCTCTTCTTTTTCGCAACTAATCTAAATCCTGGATCAGTGAAGGCCATCACTACACCTATAGACCCCTCGTTTTTCACCTGCCTTGCACACTCCCAAGGATGGACTGTCCCGGGCGAGGTTCCTATAGGGCAAGCGGCTTCCACCGACCAAAATAAACGAACCTAGGGTCTAGTGCATCGCAAGATTCCCAATGCGTGAGCCATTCCAATCATGATTAAGCCCCGGTTAAGATCGAGATTCGTATTAGGGACTTAAGGGATTTCCGGCATAACCTCATCTTTGATGAGGGCTCTCGAATCTTCTCCATGGGCTTAAGGATGATTAGTATGGACCATTCATTAGGGCTTGACAACACAGTGTCACCCTATCCATGACACATGACTTAGGTTAATAATGGTCAATATTAACGCATAAGTCAAGGACTGGGTCAAAGTTGACCATGGTCACACTTGCTTTCACAAGGAGTCTTGACTCGGGCATTAACTTGGCCACAATTAATCTCAGGCATGTATTAGGGACGTGGTAACGTGAGCTAGACCAAAAACCAACCAAAGTCTCGGTACTTGTGTGTCACGGACAAGTGTGGTTGACTCGGCTCGGAAGGGGAGGTGGAATGGACCCGTGCGCGCTATAAGGGCACAAGAGCACCAATCAAGCTGCATCGTGGCATCCATACCGGGTTTAAAGGGTATTTGGAACGTGCAAGGTCAAGTGCACGTAGTGTGAAGTCATTCTATGTTCTTTTTTGAGTCAAAATAGAGATTTTCGATTTGTCTTAACATCATGAACAAATGTACACAAAAGCACATGAACAAGCATGAATAGGCATAATCAACAGAAATGAGCAAGCATGAATAACCTATTTACACAAGCAATCAAGCAAGAATCATATGAACTAACAAAACCAAAACTTGTACATGCAACAAATTGTGCACAACCAAAGATTCTTTGAAATCAAAACTTCACAAGAAGCAATCCCTTTGAAAACCTTTTGCAAAACGAGTTGTGCACAATAAAAGGATTCAAAAAATTTCACGAAAGGGGTTATGCACAAGGAGGCTTTAAGAACCAAATTTTATTGTCCAAAAGAACTTGTGCATAACCAAGCTTTAAAAACCAAGTTTTGGCTAAAAAGGAATAAGGTAATGTGCACAAACAAAACTGTAAATGGAACCTGGACAAGAGCAGAAGCCAAAGGGGCACAGAATGTTTCTGCCCTGCACAAAATTGTCAAATTTTGAAACATTCTGTTCCCTGCCCAACATAGCCGTGCGGCTATAGCATGCTGGCAATTAATTTTTGCAGTTATTTAACTTCTGATCATCAAGCCCCAGTTTATTGCACTTCTAAAACAGTTTCCACTCCAGAAGATTCAAACAGAAACTCAGCACACACAAAACAAGCACAAAAGTTAACGAAAACGGGGGACGGGAGTTTGACCCACACAAAAGTATCCTCAAAGCTTCTAAATATAAGTTTGCAAACACTTTTTTCCCCAGCAGATTCGCCACTGTAAGGATCCCGCCCCACGCGGAAAACGCGACGAGTTTTGGGGCGAAAAAGCCGAAAACGGTTATCTCACAAAACATAACGGAGTCACCACTTTTGTTAATTATTTAACCCAACAAAAGGAAAGGTTAGAGATTCTATTAGTTCGGAGGTCAGGTTACACCTTGGGAAGAGTTTCATGTCACCCAAGTCACCTCGGATAGGACCGAGTCTCCCTAATGTTAGTTAACGAAAGTGCATGTGTCTGTGTGTTTTCAAAATGGGAGAAATTGACTGTTTTGGCAAAACCAGTTAATTATATAACAGAAAAGGTTTATTTTGCAAACTTTCTGGTCAGAAAAGGAAGAAACTGGAAAATGCCCTCCCTGGCCAAAGTAGCCGTACGGATGGGGAGGGCTCTCCAGGGCATTTTTACAGTTTATCAGAAAACAGTCCAGTTTCAGTCAAAACAGAGTATCTCTGCTGAAACTGGACTGGAATGTTGATTTCCAGTTTATGATTAACAACAAAACTTTGAAAAGTTCATTCCTATGCACTTTGATCATCAAAGGAACCCTAAAAACAAAGATTTGGGTGTGATCAAAGGCAATCATGGGAGAAATTCATGAAAATTTGATGAACATGGCATTTAAACCAAAATGACCATTTTGGTGGATAAAGATTGAAACTTTACCACCAAAATGGACTTATTATACAAGATTAAACCTTTAGGGACACAAATATAACATAAAGATTGAGTCTTTATGTCCCATTTTTGGGAATTTTATGGCTAGGTCATGATTGGGATGATAAAGATTGAAACTTTATCACCCAATCATGACTCTCATGGCCAAATAAGAACAAAATCAACATGAAAATGTAACAAACCATGATCATCTTTAGGTTTTACCCCATAATCACACACTAGGTGTAAAGGGAACCTTGAATCACCTCATGATTTGGATCATATACATATATAATCATAATATATATAGCTTGGAAGGCCAAGACTTGTATAATATATAGATATAGTGCTTGAAAATGGACAAGACTTGCAAGAAATGTAAAGGGCTTGAAATGGACAAGACATTGCAAGAACAAGAAAAACTAACACAAGATAAACAAGTAATATGAACAAAGATAAAAGAGAGTTTGAGATGAAGAAGAAGATGGGGAGAAGGAGGCTTCACCTATTGTGGTTATGGCCTATCTTCCTCTCTAATCACTCAAATGTATATATCACTCACTTTCTGCTCTCAAACTGGCAGAGTTTCAGCTCACAAAACGTTTTCTCCCCCCTGAAATGATCAGCATGGGGTTCAATTTAAAGAGGCTGAGGGTGCCCAACATAGCCGTATGGCTAGGGACCTCATGTGCCCAAACCATCCGTACGACTCGACTTGGCGAGCTTCTGGATTTTTCTAAGTTTAATTCCAGTTCAGTCCTGGAATATCAGGTTTATCCTAGTAAGGTCCTGGCCCATTGGTTTATCCCTAAATGCTACCAAGAATTCCTCTAAAGTAGGTCAAATTCAGATTGGGGTACTTACAACTGGTATGGGTAGCTGAGAGACTAAAGTCGTATATAGAGGCATTTCCTGTACAACTAATCGCCAGAATGGACCCAATGAAATATATCTTCGAGAAGTCGCATGTATCCTTTAGGATAGCCAAATGGTACTTCATGCTCGCGGGGTATGATATCACTTACATCACACAGAAATCCGTGAGAGGGAGAGTCTTCGCGGATCACTTAGCCGAATTTCCATGTGATGAAGCGAATGGGGAAGACCCACGATTCCCTGATGAGGACATCATGACAATAGCAAAAAATAAGTGGCAATTATTTTTCGATGGCGCTGCCAATAAACGGGGATATGGCATTGGCATGTTACTAGTAGATCCCTCAGATTTCTACACTCTACTTGCAATCCGCCTTGACTTTGAGGCCACTAATAATATTGCCGAGTATGAAGCTTGCATAGCGGGGCTTGAGGCAGACCTAGAAAGAAATGTGACTCAACTAAAGGTGTACGGAGATTCACAACTTATAATCTATCAGTCACTCAAGAAGTGGAAGGTACAAGATCCCACGCTCCAAAAATATAATGACCATCTCCAAGACTTGGTCAAACAGTTCAGAGAGGTCACTTTCTACTACCTTCCTAGAGATAAGAACCGCTTAGCAGACTCGCTAGCCATGATAGCATCGCTTGTTGAAATTCCTGAATGGACTGAGCTTAAAACCTTCAGAGTCACGAGGCAAATGACTCCTGCTTATTACTCAATCATAGACTGCAAAGAAGAGTGTAACTCTGTAAATGCCTTGGACGATAAGCCTTGGCATTATGATGTATGGCGTTTCCTCCTAGACGGAACATTACCATCGGACACATCACCTAAAGCGAAGATAGCCCTCAAACGGTTTGCCGCTCAATTTGTTATCATAGGTGATCGCCTTTATAAGAAACACCACGAGCAGTGTCTACTCTGTGCCGATGAGCACGAAGCCATAGAAATCATGGACCAAGTCCATCAAGGAGTCTGTAGAACCCACATGAATGGCAGTATGCTAGCAAAGAAAATCATCCGAGTAGGGTACTATTGGGCTACAATGGAAGCCGACTACACCAACAAGATAGAGAGACATCAGTCATCACCGTACCGACCACAAACCAATGGGGCAGTCGAAGCTGCTAACAAAACCATTGAGACCATCATTAGGAAAATGGCTAAGACTGGCAGAGATTGGCCCGACAAGCTACCTTTTGCACTCTGGGGCTACCGTACTTCAATCCGTACCGCTACCGGTGAAACTCCATACGCCCTAGCCTATGGGATGGAATCAGTGCTACCAATCGAATTAGAAGTACCATCACTAAGGGTTATCCTAGAAAACCAAGTGAGCGAAGTAGCATGGTTAGATAGCCGTTATGAACAACTAGCCCTGCTAGATGAACGACGACTTCGAGCCGCCGAGCATATCCAAGCGTATCAACGAAGATTGGCCCGAGCATTCAATAAGAAAGTCAAGTCCAGAAACATCAAAGCAGGGGACCTTGTCCTACGTGAACATCATCCTGGACCGTTCAATCCTATGGGAAAATGGGGACCAAGATGGATAGGCCCCTACGTAGTTAAGAAGATATTCTCCGGAGGAGCGGTACAACTCGCAGACCTAGATGGAGATCAGCTGCCAAAGCCCGTCAACATGGACAAGCTGAAGAAGTACTACTCATAAGTCCATCCCTTATTTCAAAAAAAAAATAAGAGGAAAGCTCGCTTGGTTGAAAACCCGCAAGGGCGGCTAGGCAAAAGTTAGAGCAGAGAGCACGAGAAAAGGAGCCCGCTAGATTGAAAACCTGAAAGGGCGGTCTAGGCAAAAATCAGGGTGTGCATTAAAAAAATAAAAAAATAAAAAAAAATATAGGGGACAGTCTCGTGCGAGACACCTATGTCTCATGCGAGATATGTCAATCAGCAAATATATTTTTCTCTTTCTTAAACAAGAACTACGATGACCTGAGCTCCTTATTTAATTGATGTAAAAGGAGAATGTAGGCAGCCTTTTGGTCCGGTCTATTCAATAAATAAAATCAAAATCTTGTCTTCTTATTAATTGAATGCATTTCAAGAAAGCAATAAGAAAATTTCTAACATGAATACCAACTTGCAAAAGAAAATAAATAAAATACTAAAAGTCTAAACATTGGTCTATCTATGGAAATATCTCGATACTCCTAGGGATCTATTTCTTCCTTAACTTAGTAGGGGCTTGACTACGATCCGCCTTGTCATCCCTCTTCCTCTTGAACCAAGGTATCTCGAAACCAGGAGGAACATCAAGTCGACTGAACGCCGAGGGAGTCAGTCTCGCAAACATATGAGGCCTATCTAGAGCTTGGAATTTGCCGGGAAGTCCGTCTGCTCTCTTCTTGTAAAAGTCACTGTCCAGAAAATCTTGAGTGGCATCTACTCTGATATTAGAAGGATCCTCCTTAGCTTCCTTCTTCCTCAAGTTCAAGCTAGGCTCAAATTGGTCCCCCAATAGAGAGTGACGGATCTCATCAATACCCTCGACATTAGGACGGAGTTCCGAGAGAAACCAATTCAAGTATTTATCCGACAAATAGATACTCCCTCCATCATGACGAAGATTGGTCCAACGATCTATAGTGGTGCCTTGCCCCCAAGCACAAGCCAAGCTCGTGGAGAACTCTGAGTCCATGAAAGAAATGTCTCAAGGCCGTCCCCCTGACAAGAAAGTGTCCTGCTGTTGACCGAATTGTCGCATTACCCTCCGAGCAAAATAGAAAGAGGAGTCCCTCAAACCCATAAGGACGACCCTGTCATACCCGAGAGTATTAGCTACGAACCTTCTCACCTTCCAAAAGGATGGGCACCAAGCGATATCATTAGTCTCCGCTTTAGCAAAAAGATGAGCCCACTCCTCAATACTGAGACCCTTCACTAACAGTCTCTGCCTATGGAAAGTATAAGGGGAATACTCGACCGGAGAGTCCAACAATTTGAAATGTTCTCTGAGCCAAATAGTCAACAATAATGTACTTCCCCGAGTCATAGAGCCGGTTCGGTGTAACTCATCAAGACAATGAAGGGTCTCCCCCAAGATAAGAGGGATTATGTTGAAGGCCCGTCCTCTAGCTTGCAGAACGATGTCCACGAGCTCCGTGTTCGCCATGCCATACTTGCTCATGAAAAGCACGCTCTGAAATAAGCACAATGCCAAGAGGCAACACTGGGAATCCACACCGTAGCCGCGAGTCACCCGACCTTTAAATCTTCTAGGCAAAGCATGGAGATCGACATAGCGGTTGTGAATATAACTCTGAGCCTCGGGAAGGCCAATGCTCAATAAGTCCCTAAGAGACTCCGCTGGTACCTTGTCACAATTAGGAACCGCAATCACCCCAGTCAATGGCATATCCAAGATAGCCGCCATCTCCTCCACAGTAGGGACCATCTCATTGAGTGAAAAGTTGAAGAGATAAGTCGATGGATCCCAGAAGCGTGCAACTCCCTTTAAAAGGTCCCAATCCGGTTTTAGGTTCTTCAAAGTAAAGAGAATCTTGAAACCAAACACCTCCACAAATCTCTCTTGGCGAGGTTTATTAAACGAGCGAAAGAACGTTGCTAAATCATTCTTGTAGCGTTCCACTAACTTTAAGTCCAAGGAGAACTCATCAACAATTATTCATGAAGGGACAGACTTACTTGGGGCCATTGGGAGCAAAAGGTTGAGAATTCTACTCCAAAAGAAAGGTTCCCAGAACTGATTTTAGGCTGCATGGTATCCCAGGACGGACTAGAGATGTTTATATACAAGTTTGGACACCAAATCCTCGAGGAAAAAGGAGAAACAGCCGCAGAATGAAAGGATGGCTCGTACGAGACATCAATGTCTCATACGAGACATCTCCCAAGTCAGAACAACAGAGACTCTGCTCAGATTTCAGGCTGCTCGACAAGTCAAAATATGTCTCAATCACCCCTGAAACTCACACGAAACAGTTCATGCATCACATACAAATGGCCCAACGCGAATCCATCTCATAAAAATTACCTCTCGGTTGACCAACCGGACATGAGTCAATACATTTACACAGTCAAAAATAAAACTAAAATTAACAAATGTACTGTGTGCTAGAGTTGGGAAATAACTGTTGCATAGGTACAAGCCAAAGAAAGGAAAAATTGTCTTCGCCTACGCCGAGGCAACAAATACATCGTCAACAAAAGGGGAGAATGGGGGAATCCTATCTAAGACGTGTCGCCACTGCCACACTATCATCCGTCAGTCCAAGGCCTCTTCCCGCAAGAAGCTAGCTCCGCCATCTACTGAGCCAATCATCCGAGCAACCCTGCTGTCTCTCTCTTAATCCTCTTGGCATAGGTCATGAACTGGGCGAGCTGTCCCGCGACCTCTCTATACTCAGCAATAGGCACCTGTTGAGAAGAAACAAATGGAGATATCAAAATCCTCAGATAAATAATAAACAGAGAGATAAAATGGTCGAATGACAAGGAATGATGGAAGAAGGGTCATAAATCATACCATGGTCGCGTCGGCTGGGGGTACAAGTTCCTCAGGCATGTCATACGGAGCGGGAAGATCCTCGGTACTCTCTACTCTATCAGCCACGCTGTAGGAAAAAGAAGCTGGTCCAAGCTGTGGACGAAAAGGGACGTGGACAACTCCCTGGGCCTGAGCCTGATCACCCTCTATAATTAATCGGGGCATAAGACGAGCAAGGAAGTCCTGGTAATTAGCCTCCAAGGACATAAGGTCAAAGGCATCCTGGCCAATAATGAGGTCCCCTCTCTCGTCCTCTGCAATGGCATAAGAGTTAAGCATGCGGGCCGGCGGGTCCAAAGGGACGATGACATCGAGTCTGCCACCACCCTACTGGCGAGAGACTCTCTCTCCTAAATAAAAGCACCCACCGCCAAGGCCAATAATCAGTAGCCTCTTACTGGCAAACCCGTAAACATTCTCAATACCCAAACTCCGCCATGGGAAGAAGGCAACAGCGGACTCTGGGACGACCTCCCACCTGTCAAAATATAGCCTCATACGCTCCACCGTCATATCAGCCCCCTCGACCTGCTCATCATGGGTATCCCTGTTATCCCGGTGCTACCTCAGAGTATCGGGGAATATAACAGTATTGTCTTGAAGATTGAAAGAAAAGAGACCAAACATGGCGTATCCCCAGGCCTGCAAAATGGGAGAAACATAGAAAAATGTCAAAACTGAATGAGTTACTAGGACAGAAAATGAACTGGGGCTGAAATAAAGGAGGAATACAGAAGAAGATGAGTATTATACCTCCCAAGCATGACTATAGCCGCCTAAACCAGCGTTCTCCCTATCCCGCGAACTCTCATCCATGGCCACATAACAGTGGGCCAAACCAGCAGAGCCCCAGCTAGCATCAGTGACATGCTGCATATCTCTCAACACGCTAAGCAGAGTAAAAAGGGCGGTCGATGCATGATTAGCAAAGAGCATCTCAGAAAAGGCCCACCACAGAAAACCACGGATGGCTACGGTACGGGTACCCAAAGATCCCATCTGGCCGGCGTTGACTATAAGATAAGTGTCAACCTTACCCCTCAAAGCTGTAAGAGGGAAACCCTTGCCCTGGGTATGCACAGAGAAGCCTAGAAGGCGTACCATATCATCCTCGCCAGGATGAAAATCCGCATCTACCTCAAGTGGTTCACCGAAAATTGCAAGTCCGGTAATGGCATGAAAGTCAGTAGGGGTCATGGTAACCTCCCCCCACCGCATATACATAGTATGATTGCAATCCTACCAGCGCTCCCGGATGGCCTGGAGCAAGTGCACATTCCTCCTCTCACCGACAAGGCCGTCAAAGAAGGGTTTCAATCTGAGGTTCTCAATCCCCTCCTTTATCTCACCATTGAGAGTTTCCCACCTCTCAGCGACCGCTCACACGCTACCTCTACAGTTATTGATCACCCTAAATGACTGCAACCAATAAAGACAAAAGAGACAAATGTCAAAAAATCGGTAAAATCCTCATATAAGCATTTTACCCGAAAAAGTCACAGAATTGCCTGAAGCGACAGCCAAAATCATGTACTGCCATACTACAATGATTTTCAGCACCAACAAGGGTGAAATTCTGTCGAAAGATCAGCCATGCATGGTAAACCCTAGCAGCGGTAATTCTAGGCGAAAATTGACAAAGGTCGAATTGCTAGAACACTAAATTGAGACATGCAACAGCGAAATTGGCATGGAAACTCAGTCAAAGGAGGATATCCTTACCCGCCTAGTCCGAACGGCGTGAGAAACGTGGTCCTCCGGGAACGGGCACAAATCATCAGTTGCCCATACTTTACCCTTCATATGTCTACCGAAGAGGTGTTCCTTATGCGAACGATTAGCACCGGTCATTTTCAAGGGTTGGGAATCACTAAAACTTGGCGAAAAGGGAGATTTTTGAGAGAGGAAATCGCCTAGGGTCGAAAGCTCCTGAAAATGAAATGAAAAATGATTTGAAAATCACTTTCAGCGCCTAATATGCCTCTGTTCTGCGCAAAAACCAGAGAAGTCTCGTACGAGACATCATTCCCTCGTACGAGAGATCTCCAGAAAAGTCTCAAAAAACCATGTTTTCTTGAGAAAATCCAGAAAAGCCCTGCTTTTATCAGAAAGGTCAGAGAAAGCCCTGCTTGAAACCAAGAGGTCAAATCTGAACCCGGTTCAAGATGGAACATTGAGTCATCACCAAATGGATATTTTCAGAATTGGAACAAGCAAAGTTGTTTCTCAGTACGAATTTATCCTCACCGCGCATCCAAAATCATGGGTGAGCCACAAGAATCTGCATCAGCAAACTCTGAATCCCACGACTGTCATCAAGGTGTAAGCTAATAGCATAGGATTCACAATCAGAAATCCCATGACTGTCATCAAGGTGTAAGCTAATGGCACAGGATTTACAACCGGGTATCCCACGACTGTTGTCAAGACGTAAGTTAACAACACAGGATCCCACCATTCAGAGTCCCATAATTGTCATCAAGACGTAAGTTAATGGCATAGGATTCACTTTTCTGGCGGAAAGGCAGTCGCGTCAGAAGGAGAATCGAGGTCCGAGTAATTGGCATCTCTACATTCGGGTATCTTACGACTGTTGTCAAGACGTAAGTTAACAACACAGGATCCCACCATTTAGAGTCCCATAATTGTCATCAAGACGTAAGTTAATGGCATAGGATTCACATTTTCAACGGAAAGGCAGTCGCGTTGAAAGGAGAAGCGAGGTCCGAGTAATTGGCATCTCCAAACCCAGAGTCTGATAATTGTTATCAAGACGTACGTTAATAACATAGGATTCACATTTTCCAACGTAAGGGACAAACTCGTTGGGAAGGAGAAGCAAGGTCTAGGCAACTGGCGTCTCTAAATTGAAGACGGTTCGTCATCAACACCATGGCATATTCAGAATTGGAGTCAAAGAGATTGATTTCCTCAGTATGGATTGCAACTGGAGATGGTTCGTCATCGGCAAAAAGGAGTATATTCAGAATTGGATCAAGGCTATTGATTCCTCAGTATGGGTACTCTCTAAACTCTATGCTTTACTTATCGTAAGTATTGTTTTCAAAAATGATTTTCAAAATACCTTAAACCCCAGTTTTCGCGTATTTTCAGAGTCGAACTACGTTTGGTCTGATTTCCTTCCGGGGTATACATAGGCAGCTTTTCAGCACGACCATACCCCTAGTTCAAAATGGCATCTTTTCTATAGACGATGGTACTTTATCCATAAGTATCATCACCGAGGGGCTCTATAGACACCCCTTTTTGGACATTCATTTATAATCACACTACTTCTGTGTCTCGCCTTTGATTTGGGTCAAAACTCGTTAAGTTGGACATGTTCTGTTAAGTTTCTGACTGACTCCATTAGTTAGGGGCCAAACTGAACATTAAAACTATCACAGAGGACAAATAAGTGATTCAAACACTTAGATGCCTCGTACGAGACATTGATGTCTTGTACGAGGTATCCCCCTCGACGGTCGGGTTTTTGGTCAGTTTCTTTGTTGATCTTAACCCCTTTTCTTGGCAAACACTCATGCAATCCGGGAAAACCTAATGGCCGATCCTAGAGTCCAAAAATACCTCTGTGGAGATCAACTCATTGATTCCCACTTCAACTTACCTTCTTGTCCAAAACCCTAGGTCAAAATCTCCTATAAATATAGTTGTTCTTGCCTAGAATGACTAAGGGTCAAAAAGTAGACTCCATATTCACCAAACAACCTAAAATCTGATCAAGGAAGCTCTCATAATCATCCCCTCTCTGATACCCACGAAATTTGGAGGATCAAGGCCTTTAGTCAAGGCCATCCATAGGATTCTTGAAGAAAACGCTTAGGTAAATCTTTGCTTTTCTATCTTCTCATCTCTTTCTTTGTGTTTGACGTAGTGTGAATCCATTAAAGGATCAGCCTAGAGCCTCTCTAATCCATGGAGATGGTCTCGAAGCACATGATCCGACATCCCAAAAAAGTAAGTCATTATTTATTTGTTTGTTTTTTATCTTTTGGTACACGAATGCCTGATTTTGAAATGATGATGGTGATTTCTTAGCAAGACCAATCCTAGATTGGGTGAATTGGGTGCTCTTTGACCTTCCCAATTCATAACTTAACCCCTGAATCCAGACATCTCGGTCCGTGTTCTGACAATAACATGGTGGCGACTCTCAAACAACAAGAAGGTAAATCGAAGGACGGAAACGCGCCATCGAAGCAAAACCTCGCGCGCAAACAGCTTCACTTTTATGTTTCATTAGGTAAACATACCCAAATCTACTATAATCATCAGTGAAGGTTATGAAGTATTGAAATCCTCCCCTAGCATTGCTACTTAGTGGTCCGCATACATCAGAATGTATCAACCCCAATAAGTTACTTGCCCTTTCACCTAACTTGGTAAAAGGTGTCTTAGTCATTTTTCTAAGAAGACACGACTCGCAAGTATCATATGACTCAAGATCATATGAACCCAAAAGACCGTCCCATGGAGTTTTGAGATACGCTTCTCATTAATATGACCAAGACGGCAATGCCATAAATAAGTATGATTTACATCATTAGGTTTAGATTTCTTATTTACATGATAGACATTGTCATTATTTCCATTCTTAACATCCAAGACATAAAGGCCATTAAATTAATTTGCAATACCATAAAGCACATCATTTAAATAAATAGAAAATCTCTTATTTTCAATAAGAAACTTAAAACCTTCATTATCCAAACAAGAAATTGAAATAATATTTCTACTTAAATCCGGTACATAATAGCAATTGTTCAAAACAAGTATTAAACCGGAAGGTAAAGTGACTTCATAAGTCCCTACGGCTAATGCAGCAACTCTTGCTCCATTCCCCACACGTAGGTCTACTTCACCCTCTTTAAGCAGTCTCCTATTCTTTAGTCCCTGCACATTTAAACAAATGTGAGAACCACATCCGGTATCCAATACCCAAGAAACAGTGGTAGAAAGGAGAATATCTATCTATAGATACCCCGGGGGGAGCCACGGCCTTTGGCTAGGGCGCGTGAGCTATCCTAGGATGTCTAACTTGTTTTAGATTGTTTAGAGTCGCCACCTATGTTTTGAGGAACATAAGAAAAACCTATTGATAATAGCCTATGTTTGATTACGAAAACAGAGATTCTTTGTTTTGAGGTTCGGGGGTTAGATTACGAGATGGGAAGTACCGAAACACCCATCTCGCCCAACTAAAGTTGGTCTTGCTTGATCAAAATCTACATGAGTGATAAACGTTCTTCTTCTTTAAATTGTAAAAAGGGGTTTTAAAATAGAGTTTGGAATGTAGGAGATAACTCCTTAACCAACCTCAATGAGATGAGGTGATCATTAGAGTCATGTCCCAAAATGATTTGGGTGATTGCACTTTGATAAAACAAAAAGAAAGAGAAAAGAGATGAAGTCGAGAAGAGGGAGGAAATGGTTTTTACCTAGTCTTCGAGAGACTTCAAACACTTCTTGATGAATGCCTTTGGAAATGCCTTGAAGGTAAGAAATTTGGCTTCTTTGTTGAAAATGTAAGATTTTAGAGTAAAAGATCCAAGGTCCCCAAAAATGGAGGTAAAGGGGGGTTGTTATAGATGAAAGATGGATGTTTTTGGTGCCAAAACTCAGTCACCAAGAAATCCTTCCCGGGCAAAATCCTGTAAATTGAGCAAGGGAGAGAATCCTGGCCAGAAATCTGTAACTGACGCCCAGAGGTGCGCGCTTCCTGCTTTGGGGGCGGGAGGCGCGCGCTTCTGGATCCTCCTGTCGGAGGCGCGCGACTCAGAGAAGGAAATTTTGACAGAATGGACTAGAAAGTCAGCCCTTTTATTCAGTTTAGCCCCTGGACTTAACGAAGTCAGTCAGGAACTTAACGGAAGTGACAGAAACTAACGAGAAACACTTAAAATGGGGAGAAACACAAGATCAAATGTGCAATCGGGGTGAGCGGTCCAAGGCGGGGTGTCTACAGAGCCCCTCGGCGACGTGGATTGCAAAGCAAAGCGGGTCGACGAAAGTTAAAAACACCCGCCGAGGACATCACCAAGGAAAAAGCAAAGACTCGATGAAAGCAGGAATTTGAAATTGTGAGAGAGAGTGGTGCGCTCCCTGTGTGAGCGGCTTTTGTTGATAGAGGGGGTGGCATTATCCGTTAGGTAAACCTGTCGGCTGAATATCTTGAATGAGGCCGTTAGTGAACCTTTTGAACGAGGCCGCTGGTGAACCTTTAGAGAGGCCGTTAGTGAACCTTTGAGGAGGCCGTTAGTGAACCTTTGAGGATGAATCCGTTAGTGAAACTCGTTGATGAGGCCGTTGGTGAACCTTTGGAGAGGCCGTTGGTGAACCTTTGAGGAGGCCGTTAGTGAACCTTTGGAGAGGCCGTTAGTGAACCTTTGGAGAGGCCGTTAGTGAACCTTTGAGGAGGCCGATAGTGAACCTTTGAGGACGAATCCGTTAGTGAAATTAGTTGATGAGGCCGTTGGTGAACCTTTGGAGAGGCCGTTGGTGAACCTTTGAAGACGAATCCATTAGTGAAATTCGTTGCTGAGGCCGTTGGTGAACCTTTGGAGAGGCCGTTGGTGAACCTTTGAGGAGGCCGTTAGTGAACTTTTGGAGAGGCCGTTAGTGAACCTTTGAAGAGGTCGTTAGTGAACCTTTGAGGAGGCCGTTAGTGAACCTTTGAGGACGAATCCGTTAGTGAAATTCGTTGATGAGGCCGTTGGTGAACCTTTGGAGAGGCCGTTGGTGAACCTTTGAAGACGAATCCGTTAGTGAAATTCGTTGATGAGGCTGTTGGTGAACCTTTGGAGAGGCCGTTGGTGAACCTTTGAAGAGGCCGTTAGTGAACCTTTTGAAGAGGCCGTTAGTGAACCTTTGAGGAGGCTGTTAGTGAACCTTTGAAGAGGCCGTTATTGAACCTTTGAAGAGGCCGTTAGTGAACCTTTGAGGATGTAACGCCCATCCTTAATCTCGTTAAATATTTGACTTATTTGTTAAATTCTTGACTTGCTTGTTAAATTCTTGATTAGCATATTTATATGCTATTTTATTTAAGTTAATTATTTAACTACTTTAGAAAGTTAAGGTGGTTAAATGTCAAAGTTGAAAGTTTAGGGGCCTTTTTGTCAAAGTTAGAACTTGAGGGGCCTAGTTGCAATTCTTGGATAGTTGAAGTATATCAAGTTGGGTTTGCCTTTATCTGAGGTTCATTTTCTCCCCAAATTTCTTACGCTCTCTCTGGGTGAAAAAGCTAGGTTTAGGATTCTTCCTATTCTCGACTCCTCGAGCTTAATTATCCCTCTGTTCGTGATTCCGGTCCCGGATAAATATTCGTGGCGTTGAATAGAGTGTTTCCTGCCGAACAGAAATTAGTTTGGGTGAACTTGATTTCGGACTAGGTAAGCTATTAGCTCCCCCTTACTTGTAATAACAAGCATATATGTTATTCCCGCTACTTGTTCTTGTTAAAATTGTGTTTTGAGCAATTTTCGTGATACTTGTAAATTTGGGACGAAGGGAGTATTCGTATGATAATCAAGAATGAATAGCTAGCCTTGCACCTGGGAAGGATTTGAAAAAGTATTGAAAAATTACACTCCTATTCGTGAGACGGTAAAATAGTAACTTGATTTAAATATTATTAGAAAAATGGTACCATTATTTGTGGTACGGGGAAATGATTAGAAGTATCCCTAATTGGGTATATTAGTATATTATAAAATTGTACTTATACTTTTGGATCGGTGAAATATTTAATTGGAATAAAGGGAAAGTGTCCTATTATTTATGGGACGGTAAAAGAAATGAATTGAGCTTGAAATAGGTGTTAAGAAAATGTTTGTATACTCCTAGCAATGTTAATATGTTAGTAAAAAGTTACTCCTACGCTTGGGACGGGGATTTCTAAGCCTGGAAAGAAATTTGGTATTTGCTAAAAATTGTACCAGGCGCCCGCCTGGTGGTACCTCGAGCGCCCGCCTGTTTCACCAGAAGTTTTGGCTTTCAAATGTGCTTGGATGAGCGCCCGCCCGGTCTACCCTAGGCACCCGCCCGGTCCCCTGTTCCAACCAAAGTGTTTTAAATCTAAATTAAATTGAAAGCTTATCCCTCCTAAGGCATATAGCCTTAAGATAAGATGTCCTAGCAAGTGTTGTGACACCTTAGGGGTATCAGAAGTGAATTTTGAACATGATTACTCATTAAATTAAAATGAGAACTTGAGTATAAAAGGAAGAACTCTTCTTTATGTCTTGTAAGTGCTATGAACAAGCATTTATGTATTAGGCTTGTCTTGGAACCTATGCTTGTGCACTTGGAGGGCACTAAATTAGTGTCTTGAGCTCGAATATCCTATGTAGGGGATTATGAACTTGTAAGTTTGAGTTGTATAGCTCATTTACTTAATTTGAACTCGAAGTATTCTTGGACTAAGTTTAGGGTACTACCCTAGATGGCCTAGATGAGTGTTGTGGAACACTCTAGTATTGAAAAATAGTTCCTTTGTGAACAAATGAAATGCGGACTTGAATCATAATTAAATGATAACTTGAATATAAGAGTAATAACTCTTTTAGGTGTCTTGAAGTCAATGTTTGTGTACCTTGGGACACCAACAAATGTCTTGAGCTTGGATGTCCTAAGAAAAGGATTAGAAATTAATACGTGAAAGATGTATAATTCATCTTCCTAGCTTGAACTTGAAATATAAGATAATTAACTCTTGTACATGTATAATCATCCAAAGAAATGGATTGAGAACTTGGTTATAAGATGATAAAATCTTGTATATGTATTGAATGTCTTGAATGTCTTGAATGTCCTGAATGTCTTGAATGTCTTAAATGTCTTGAATGTCTTAAGTTGAGACAGTAACTTGAAGTATAAGACAATAAAATCTTGTACATGACTTGAACATCCAAATAATTGGATTAAGACTTGAATATAAGATTATAAAATCTTGAGCGTGCCTTGACACCAATATATGTGTATGGTAATAAACTTGAAAGATCCTTGATGTGTATATGCAAATCTTGCATATATTTACTTGATAGAATGTTACTTCTTGATTACTTGATACATGGTATGAATAACCAAAAGAGTTGGGATATGGAATTAGATAGAGAATAACTAACTCTACTACACATTTGAATTGGATACGTGTATATACTCAATGAAGTATATAAAGAATAAAGAAGATATCTTGTCTTGAAATGGGTTCCTAAAGAAAATAGGGACTAGTGTAATATGAAGATAATTCATATAATCGTGAATACTACGATATAAGTTAATAAGAATAACTACAGAACACAATATGTGTTAGAAAATGTATTCGATTACTAACGATACATATACGTGAGATATGACTGTGACTAGGTATGATGTGACCTATTCTACTGCGTGTATAGAGTCTAAGGTATTGGGCTCTATTTGATAGTAAGGGTATCGTGATAGACACTTTAATGTGTTAAACGTAATATGAATATGTACGTGCAAACTTGGCATGTGACAAAGTGATATAGAATGATATACCCTACTACTTGTTTGAGGTCTGTTATTAATAGACTCTAACTTGGATTGACTGTGTTATATGGACACTCTATGTGCCATTGTTAGATTGATTTGTCTTCGCAATAATTACGTATGTGTACTTGTATTCTCGTGAGCACATGATACATGATTACATGGTGCATATTCTCGTGAGCACATGATACATGATTACATGGTGCATATTCTCGTGAGCACATGATACATGATTACATGGTGCATAAAGACTGGTCCACTAATATGGGACTTAGTTCTATTCCCGTAGTTCAAGTAAACATCTACTTGTTCATTCTTGTGTGAGTCCAGCTGGTTCTCCTTGCTTGTTCGGAAATATATAGGTTCACGCTTGTCGCGAGAGCTGGGGCTTAAGTGACAATCGGGTCCCTATGTATTTGCGCTTGACCCCTTACTACCCGCCATAGTAAGGGCATAGCTTCCTTGGTTGGAGCAATAAGCCTGACCTAAGTGAATGCTAAACTCTTGTCTTGAACACCTCGTGGATCTTGTTCTTGTGGATGACACTGGTTACCAGGTCTTATTATATACTGCACAGCAGTTTCTTGTTCTTGTTCTTGGTTGTCCTCAGCTAGAAAAGCATCGACAACAAATGGTATTCTTGGGAGGAATAAGGAAGGATTCAGGTAAAAATGCGTGATAGGCCTATGTGCATCTTGGTGAGTTGGTCTAGCCTCTCACACTACTTGACTACTTGTTACCTGAACCTTTCTTGAGCTTGATTACTTGTTGGGTTGGCTTAGCCTCTCATATACTTGTTACTTGATGATACTTGATATATGTTTAGTTGAGTATCTACTTGTATTGCATGATAACATGACATATAGTTGCATGTTAATAGCTTACTGAGATTTATCTCACCCTTTATTTGTTTCCCCCCCCCCCAGGAAGCAAAGGATAGTACGCAGTGAGGTTCGACATAGCTGGGAACGTACTCCGCAGGTTGTTCTTGTTTGAGACTAGTGTCCTTTTACACTTTGGTAAGGACGATGTTGTTTGAGTTGTTAAACTCAGGGCTTGTTTGGGGTAGACTTGTGTAGTACTTGTTGTCCCTAGACATCTCTTGATGCCAGATTATGTGCTAGGTATGTCTTCCGCTGTATGTAACCATGTTTGGTTTTAATTTTCTTGGTTTAGAACTCGTTGTGAGCTATCTTAGCTCCTTACTCTTGAGTATATATAGCATGTCAGTTTGTTTCTAACAGGTATTATTCATGTTTCCCGTTAGTTCTTGTTTCTTGTTAGTTACGCGCACCAGGTTCGAGGTTCTATTAGGGGATCCCGGGACTTGGGGCGTGTCAGATGTCGCGACCCTGGACCCCGCGGGCCCGAGACCGCGATCTGGACGTCGACTCTAAGACTAAAACTCAGAAATACTGAAGTTAAAAATTTCATCTGATACCAAAAGGTAGTGATCCAAAGTTTTACAAAACCAAGTTTGATAGAAACCAATTACAACTATCATAAACTTCCACAAGTTTATGCCCAAAAAAATACAAATATACAATTCTTAATGACGTCAATGTTTGGTACAACTACCCCAAAATGGTTACACATTTACATAATGTAAACCAACCTATAACAACCTTCCCCAAAAGAATGTATCCACACTCGACGTCCTCTTTTCTCGTGATCAGCGAGACTAATCCTTAGCACCTGGGGGGTTAAGGAAAAACAAAGATAAAAGAAAAGGGGGTGAGATAAATCTCAATAAGTTACTAATACAACTACATGACATGCTATGATGCAATAAGCAATAAACAATAATAATTATCACATAGCACATAGCAATTATCATATATCAGATAGCAGCGGAAATAAACACATAACAAAGGATATAGCCAAGGTTTTCCAAACTGGTACATCCAAATAAAGGATCGCTGCGCAGCTTCATTAATCAACAAATCATCATCTTCATAATAGCATGAAAGCCGAAGAGAAAACCCCGGTACCGGAACCAATAACCATAAGAGTGTCACAAAGGACAAGGACCATGACACAAAGTCATGCCCGTTAGCTAGATACATTCACAAAGGAACGCTAACTTGACTTTTCCAAGGCCAATCTGGAAAAGGGTAAAGAAGGGGGCAAAACAATGGTCAACATTATAATGGACTTGGCTTTGCCATTATAATCTTTCCCATCGCCCGATGCAACAAATATGCCAGCTGGGCTTCTAATTAAATGCTAAGTAATAATAATTTAGCATGAATAAACAACTTAAGGTTCCAAAGTAGGGAACCAATCCAAATAAATTACCACAAAGGTAAACCAATCCAAACAACACATCAAGGATGAACCAACATTCCCAAAACGGTACTTAAATAAATTCCATATCATATTTATTCATATAAGAATCAATTCCAATTACTAAAGTGTTCCATGATGTTATCCTAAGTTAATTAGAAGGATTAAACCTAAACTAGTTAAGCCATTTAGTTAAACAAGCAGAAAGGGCAATTTTCCAAGCAGGCGGGCGCCTGGGCATAGGCAGGCGGGCGCCTGTTTGGCCAGAAGGTTTGGGGCGCTGGAAAAGGGGGTGCAGGCGGGCGCTCGGGTCAAGGCGGGCGGGCGCCTGGTCTGCGGGCTGGGAGGAAAGACAGAGTTGGGTTCTTCAAATTCCTTACCATTTCCATACCATTTTCATAACACCCAAAATCAACACTCCCAACACGATTCCTAAGGTATCCAAACATCATTTAACCAAAAAGGGGACCTAAATAACACCCTTTAATCACCCAAACCAACACCAAATCCCCACATTCAAGATTTCACCATTTTTACCCAAAAACTCAAATAAATTCAAAATAAATTCTAAACTCAACCAAACTTCAAATATAACACATCAAACATCATATAAACATGATATGAACATTTTAGCATCAAAATGGGGGAAAAGTAACTTACTTGATAAATCTCAAAGTTGACGGAATTTAATTCTTTTTTATTCTACGTGATCCTAACGACGATCTAAACACATTTCACGTTTTAAGAAATGAATGAAAACAAGAAGAAGATGAAGAAAAAAAATGAGAGAAGGAAAGGAAAGAAAACTTACCAAAACACAAGAGAGAGGGAGAGAGTTGGCTGGGAAAGTGTGGAGAGAGTGAGGGAGGAGGTGAGGGAGGTGAGGGGAATAGGGAAATTATTTTAAAAAGTTACAACTAGACCCCCTCTCTCACATTACACCCAAATATTACACTCCCTACTAACAATTAAGACCCAATACTTCCACACTAGCCCAAATAATTCGAATAAAATGCTAGGCATAATTATTATAACACATAAATTGCACACGTAAATAATTAAATAAATTAATAATTTAAATAAATAAATAAGCAAATAATTAAATGATAAATATTTATTACTAATAAAATAGAGTCTAGATTTCGGGTCGTGACATTCACTCCCCCTTAAAGAAAATTCGACCCGAATTTTAACGAGACTTACCTTAAACAAAAAGCCACGGAAATTTCCTCTCGATCTCATCACGAAGCTCCCACGTCGACTCCTCGATATTATGATTCCTCCAAAGAACTCGAACCAACGCAATGCTTTTGCTCCTCAACTCTTGGACTTTAGAATCTAAGATCCGAACCGGTCGTTCCTCATAAGTCATGTCGGGCTCAATATCCTCCGATATCCTCGGTAACACGTGAGATGGATCATGAACATACTTCCGAAGCATAAAAACGTGAAAGACGTTGTGCAACCGGTCCAAAGATGGCGGTAACGCAAGACGATACGCTAGAAGTCCAACCTTTCCCAAAATCTCAAACGGACCAATAAACCTCGGAGCCAATTTGCCTTTCTTCCCAAACCTACGAATACCCACCTTCGGAGACACTTTCAAGAATACCAAATCACCAATCTGAAAACTAAGATCTCGCCTTCGGTGGTCTGCGTAGCTCTTATGTCGACTCTGGGCTGTTTTCAATCTATCCCGGATAACCCTAACCTTTTCAACTGAATCCCGAAGCAAATCAATACCCAAAACTTTCGCTTCACTGACCTCATCCCAACAAATAGGCGATCTACATTTCCTTCCATACAAGGCCTCAAACGGCGCCATCTCGATACTAGCCTGATAACTGTTGTTGTAAGAGAACTCCACTAACGGTAGGTGCGAATCCCAAGAATCAAAAAAGTCTATCGAACACGCTCGCAACATATCCTCAAGAATTTGAATAGTCCTCTCGGATTGACCGTCTGTCTGAGGATGAAAAGCCGTACTGAATCGCAAATCTGTACCCAAAGCTTCCTGAAACGCCTTCCAGAATCTAGAAGTAAACCTCGGGTCTCGATCTGACACAATGCTAACCGGAACCCCATGCAATCTAACGATCTCATCGATATAAAGGGTCGCAAGCTTCTCCATCGAATATCTGATGTCAATAGGCAAGAAATGGGCACTCTTGGTCAATCTATCCACTATTACCCAAACACTGTCATACTTCCTACGGGTACGAGGTAGTCCCGTAACGAAATCCATAGTCACATGCTCCCATTTCCACTCGGGAATCTCTAACGGCTGAAGTAGTCCCGCGGGTCTCTGATGCTCGGCTTTGACCTGCTGACACGTTAAACACCTCGATACATACTCGGCTATTTCCCTTTTCATATTAATCCACCAAAATTGTTGCTTCAAATCCTGATACATCTTCGTACTACCCGGATGAATAGTATACCTCGATTTGTGACCCTCATCTAAAACTTGCCTCTTTAATCCACCAACATCGGGTACACACAAACGACCACGGAAAGTCAACACTCCACTCGAGCTAATAGAAAAATCCTCGAAGTTCTTTTCCTTCAATTTACTCATTATCTTCACCAACTCGGGATCTTCTTTCTGAGCTTCCTTTATCCTCTGAATTAGGGTCGGAGATACCCTAATATTCGCAAAAATAGCCCCATGTCTCGATTCACAAGGAGACCAATCTCGAACATCCTCAAGCATTTTCCATTCACGGACCATCATCGAAGCCACATAAGATTTTCTACTAATCGCATCGGCTACCACATTCGCCTTTCCCGGGTGATAAGAAATCGTGCAATCATAATCCTTTAACAATTCCATTCATCGGCGCCGCCTATTATTCAACTCTTTCTGGGAGAAAAGGTACTTCAAACTCTTGTGATCGGTAAAAATCTCAAACTTCGCTCCATAAAGGTAGTGCTTCCATTTGTGCAAGGCAAAGACTATCGCCGCCAACTCCATATCATGAGTCGGGTAATTCTGTTCACTCGGGGTCAACTTCTTCGAAGCATAAGCAATTACTTTCCCATTCTGCATCAACACACAACCCAAACCCTCTTTCGAAGCATCACTGTAAATCACTAGGCCATCACTCCCATTAGGCAAACTCAAGATTGGTGCGGTAGTCAACCTCTTCTTCAATTCCTCGAAACTCTTGTCACATTTCTCGGTCCACACAAACGGAACATTCTTCCGGGTCAACTGAGTCATCGGAGTAGCAATCCTAGAAAACCCTTCAATAAATCTTCGGTAATAACCGGCTAAACCAAGAAAGCTTCTAATCTCTGTCACTGATTTGGGTCTCTTCCAATCCACTATAGCTTCAATCTTCGAAGGATCCACAGAAATCCCATCTTTCGAAATAACATGCCCCAGAAATGAAACCTTCTCGAGCCAAAATTCGCACTTACTAAACTTTGCAAACAATTTCTCCCTCGCAAGAACGGATAAAACTGTCCTCAAGTGCTGCTCGTGCTCATCTCGAGATTTCGAATAAACAAGAATGTCGTCAATGAAGACTACCACGAACGAATCAAGATAAGGATGGAAAATTCGGTTCATTAAATCCATAAACACGGCCGGCGCGTTAGTCAACCCAAACGGCATAACCAAGAACTCATAATGACCATACCGAGTGCGAAAAGCAGTCTTCGGAATATCCTCCGATCGAACATTTAACTGATGGTACCCATTCCTCAAATCAAGCTTAGAGAAAACCACGGACCCTTGAAGCTGATCAAACAAATCATCAATGTGCGGTAGGGGATACTTATTCTTCACCGTAACCTGATTCAACTTTCGGTAATCGATGCACAATCTCAACGAACCGTCTTTCTTCCGCACGAACAAAACCGGTGCTCCCCACGGGGAAACACTAGGGCGGATAAACCCTCGATCAAGCAACTCTTGCAACTGGACCTTTAATTCCTTCAACTCTGCGGGAGCTAACCTATAAGGTGCTTTCGAAATTGGAGCCGTACCCAGCAAAAGATCTATACAAAACTCAATCTCACGATCGGGAGGCATAACATACTCGGTAGAGAAAACATCGGGAAATTCCCGAACTACCCGAACACTATCAAAACTAGGGGATTCTTTCCTAGTATCAAGAACACTAGCCAAATACCCCTTACAACCACTATGCAATAATTTTCTCGCTTTCATAAAAGAAATTATGCGAACCTTTCTACTCAGAGGACTAGGCTCAAACACAAATTTGGACACATCGGGAATAGAAAAAGTAACAGTTTTCTTACGGCAATCAACGGAAGCATGAAACTTGCTCAATCAATCCATACCCAAAATGACATCAAAGTTTTGGATAGGAAGAACTACCAAATCCGCACAAAGGACACGACCACAAATAACCACATCACAAGCACGAAAGACTCGATCAGAAATCAAGCATTCTCCTATAGGGGTCGACACCTCTAGCACGTACGGTAAAGACTCGAATGCAGTATTTAACATGGAAGCAAATTGCACAGAAATGTATGAATGAGATGATCCTGGATCTACTAACGCTCGTGCGCTCACATTAGACACAGAAACAATACCTCCAATAACGGATGGATCATCGGTAGCTTGTTGTTGATTCATGGCAAATACCCTTCCTTGGACTTTGGGCTTCCCAGCGGCATCCCTTTTCTGACCCTGATTAGTACCAACTCCTGACCCGGATGCTTGACCTCGGTACCTCGTGCACTCTCTCGCAAAGTGCCCCATTTCACCACAATTGGTACACTTGCCTTGCTTTTTCCAACACCTATCCTCCTTATGGCCTACCTTCTGAAAAAAGGTACAAGGATTCCTATTCTGAATCCCCGAAGTAGTACTCGGATTCCTCGGTGTGGTTTGCCCCTTAAACTGAGATGATGCTCCCGGGTTACCTCGGTTGTCGAAACGGTGTTGAGGTTGAGATTTAGCATGGCTTCCCGGTTTACTCGTACCTATAACCTCGGTTTTCCTTTTGTGCTCCCCGATATCTTGCTCTATCAAATAGGCTCGGCCCACCGCATCTTGGAAAGTCACAATCCGTTGAGCAATAAGTTGAGTACGGATGGAGGTCTTCAATCCCCGAATGAATCTCATAGCTTTTTGTTCCTCGGTCCTCACCAAATAGTCGCAATACCGGGTTAATTCTATGAACTTAGCCGAGTATTGTGCTATAGACAACACACCTTGCTCCAAGTTGAGTAGCTCGATCTCCTTTCGGTTTTGATCAACAACCGGAATGAAATGCTCCTTGAATTTGCGCACAAACAACTCCCACGCATACACCGTGTGAGTATCATCCCAAGTAGCTTTAACACCTTTCCACTAATGCTCGGCGGCTCCCACAAGCTTGTAAGCCGCGAACCAGACCTTATCCTCATCCGAACACCCAAATACATCATAAATCTTCTCCATAGACTCAATCCACAACTCAGCTTTCCGAACATCGGGTTCCCCATTGAATTCAACCAGTTTCAACTTCAGAAATTGCTCCAATCCATAGCCCGGGTGGTGCTTGCTCTACCCTCGGACCTTGATCATGTATGGCCTTCATGGCCGCCTCGAACATGCCTTGAAACATAGCACGTGCTTCTTCCCTTGTATCATTCTGATTTTCATTACCGGTACTACCTTCACCACTCCTTCTACGAACCATTGTAATCAAGTACCTGCATAAAACATCAACCGTTAATCACTCCGCACACTACTACCCACCTAGGTCATACTAATCCACCTAGACTTATACTTAGAGCTAATGCCATAGCTCTGATACCAACTGTCGCGACCCCGGACCCCGCGGGCCCGAGACCGCGATCTGGACGTCGACTCTAAGACTAAAACTCAGAAATACTAAAGTTAAAAATTTCATCTGATACCAAAAGGTAGTGATCCAAAGTTTTACAAAACCAAGTTTGATAGAACCAATTACAACTATCATAAACTTCCACAAGTTTATGCCCAACAAAATACAAATATACAATTCTTAATGACGTCAATGTTTGGTACAACTACCCCAAAATGGTTACACATTTACATAATGTAAACCAACCTATAACAACCTTCCCCAAAAGAATGTATCCACACTCGACGTCCTCTTTTCTCGTGATCAGCGAGACTAATCCTTAGCACCTGGGGGGGGTTAAGGAAAAACAAAGATAAAAGAAAAGGGGGTGAGATAAATCTCAATAAGTTACTAATGCAACTACATGACATGCTATGATGCAATAAGCAATAAACAATAATAATTATCACATAGCACATAGCAATTATCATATATCAGATAGCAGCGGAAATAAACACATAACAAAGGATATAGCCAAGGTTTTCCAAACTGGTACATCCAAATAAAGGATCGCTGCGCAGCTTCATTAATCAACAAATCATCATCTTCATAATAGCATGAAAGCCGAAGAGAAAACCCCGGTACCGGAACCAATAACCATAAGAGTGTCACAAAGGACAAGGACCATGACACAAAGTCATGCCCGTTAGCTAGATACATTCACAAAGGAACGCTAACTTGACTTTTCCAAGGCCAATCTGGAAAAGGGTAAAGAAGGGGGCAAAACAATGGTCAACATTATAATGGACTTGGCTTTGCCATTATAATCTTTCCCATCGCCCGATGCAACAAATATGCCAGCTGGGCTTCTAATTAAATGCTAAGTAATAATAATTTAGCATGAATAAACAACTTAAGGTTCCAAAGTAGGGAACCAATTCAAATAAATTACCACAAAGGTAAACCAATCCAAACAACACATCAAGGATGAACCAACATTCCCAAAACGGTACTTAAATAAATTCCATATCATATTTATTCATATAAGAATCAATTCCAATTACTAAAGTGTTCCACGATGTTATCCTAAGTTAATTAGAAGGATTAAACCTAAACTAGTTAAGCCATTTAGTTAAACAAGCAGAAAGGGCAATTTTCCAAGCAGGCGGCGGGCGGGCGCCTGGGCATAGGCAGGCGGGCGCCTGTTTGGCCAGAAGGTTTGGGGCGCTGGAAAAGGGGGTACAGGCGGGCGCTCGGGTCAAGGCGGGCGGGCGCCTGGTCTGCGGGCTGGGAGGAAAGACAGAGCTGGGTTCTTCAAATTCCTTACCATTTCCATACCATTTTCATAACACCCAAAATCAACACTCCCAACACGATTCCTAAGGTATCCAAACATCATTTAACCAAAAAGGGGACCTAAATAACACCCTTTAATCACCCAAACCAACACCAAATCCCCACATTCAAGATTTCACCATTTTTACCCAAAAACTCAAATAAATTCAAAATAAATTCTAAACTCAACCAAACTTCAAATATAACACATCAAACATCATATAAACATGATATGAACATTTTAGCATCAAAATGGGGGAAAAGTAACTTACTTGATAAATCTCAAAGTTGACGGAATTTAATTCTTTTTATTCTACGCGATCCTAACGACGATCTAAACACATTTCACGTTTTAAGAAATGAATGATAACAAGAAGAAGATGAAGAAAAAGAAGAGAGAAGGAAAGGGAAGAAAACTTACCAAAACACAAGAGAGAGGGAGAGAGTTGGCTGGGAAAGTGTGGAGAGAGTGAGGGAGGAGGTGAGGGAGGTGAGGGGAATAGGGAAATTATTTTAAAAAGTTACAACTAGACCCCCCTCTCTCACACTACACCCAAATATTACACTCCCTACTAACAATTAAGACCCAATACTTCCACACTAGCCCAAATAACTCGAATAAAATGCTAGGCATAATTATTATAACACATAAATTGCACACGTAAATATTTAAATAAATTAATAATTTAAATAAATAAATAAGCAAATAATTAAATAATAAATATTTATTACTAATAAAATAGAGTCTAGATTTCGGGTCGTGACATCAGAGGAGGCCGATAGTGAACCTTTCAGGAGGCCGTTAGTGAACCTTTGAGGACGAATCCGTTAGTGAAATTCGTTGATGAGGTATTGCTTTGAAATATCGTGTCACTTGGAGTCACACTTGACTTTCTTTCGAATTGTGGGGTGCGGGCACAGTTGACCGCGACCAGAAAGATGTCCCTGCTGGGGATGAAATGTTGAGATTGACCCTTGAGGGGGGTACGTCACCCGTGACAGAACTTAGGGAGTTCGGGATCCGGAGAAGGACAACCTACTTTTAAGTGGGAGTTTCTACCCTACTTTCAATCTTTGACATGCCTTAAGGGCGGACCAGAAGAAGGTGTGCCCAACTGGGTGTCCGAGGACTGGGGTTGTGTCTTGATTCAGGCTGGAGATCTCTGACGAGGCCTTTTCTGAAGTGATCTAGACTTGGGAGGCGCGCGCTTTCCTCTGTAGGCTTGGGACGCGCCCGCATTTCAGACCGCTGGCGGGTGGCGCGCGCTTCTGGGAGGCGGAATTCCGGGCTTGACATTTGCTGGCCAAAAAAACCCCAACAGCTATAATATCATCTTCTGTTCGACCACTTGATTCTCACAGCTCCTTTCTGCCATTTTTGAACATCATATCATTGCTCAACTTTGCTTGTGATCAACACTTTCCATGGCTTCCAATTCTTTTGCTCTTGATGCCAAGGTTGTTAGTGGGTATGAAAAGGACTTGGGCACTTTTGTGTATTCTTTCAAGACCCATCCCAAGAAGGCCTTCATTAAAGACTTCGGGTTCCGTATTCTTTTCACTTTGCGGACATTGAAGCCGGATTGGGATTTGTTGAGAGCTGCCGCGGCTTTCTGGGATTGCGATAGCCATACCTTCAACTTTTCAGCTAATGAAATGGTGCCGACTGTTGATGATTTCGGGGCCATCCTTGGCATGCCTTTGGCCGGTCGGATTGCCGTCCCTAAATATCACCGTGGTGCCATTGACTCTTGGGTTGAGTTACTAAATCTCCCTGTTGAGGACGTGAGGAAGATGTTGCACGGTACTGTGATTGACATAACTGAGTTGCCGATGTTCTTCAGTTTACACTCGGAGTATCCGGTGGTTCAATCTTTCAAGAGGAATGCCATGGCCGCTTGTCTCTTTAGTGAAGTACTGTTTGTCACACCCTTCGGGACTGCGGATGCGCATTTGGCTGAGATTATTTTGCAAGCCAAGGAGCAACAATTTAGTATAATCCCTCTTATTGTAGGGGAGACGTTGCATGGCCTTGATGAGTTACATAGGACGGATAAGATGTGTCGGGGAAGCCCTTTGCTCTTGACCATATGGCTCCGGGAACACTTCAAGATTTATTCCCCGGATGGTGATTTGTCTCCTTTTGCTGCTGGGATTTGATTTTGCTGCAGGTTGGATATGTTGAAGTGCTTGGGTTCTGTTTTGAACTGACAAGGGTTGTTTCAGTCTGAACTGCTGTCAAAGGCGCGCGCGTTGGGCCTTGCTTGTGGGAGGCGCGCGCGTCGTGCAGCCTTGGTCGGAGGCGCGCGCTTCTGGCCTGCTGAATTACAGCCCCTTTCTTTTTCTGATCAGAATGTTCTAACAGCTATAAATTTTGAACCATTTTCGACCAGAATGGTCACACATCATTCTTCTGCAAACATTTTCTCCTCCTAAACCACAAAATTATTGTCATAATGGCCCCAATGACTTTCTCTTTTGAAGTCAAGGTCTCTGTTCCCGAGGGTGAGAAGTTCGTTCCAATGGTGAACGCCGTTCCAGCTGTTGGGTCCGTCCAAATGGTGGAGAAGCATCCGAGCGTTTTTGATCGTTTGGGAAGGCCCAATGACGATGTTGTTGACCCCGTGAGACCGGTTGTTCGTGTGCGGGACTATAGACCCCGTCACTTTCCCAAGAAGAAGAAAGGTAAGGGAAATTCCTCCTATGTATGGAAGCGTCCCATGGTTGTCCCCGCTAAGGCTCCGCTTGATAAGGGCAAAGGGAAAGCCGTTGATGAAGCTCCGTCCCGTCCTAGCGTTTTCTCCCGTCTTGGCGGTCCCAAGAATGTTCCGTCCCCATCCAAGAAGACTAAAGGACATAACAAGAAGCAATGGGTTCCCAAACCTAAGAAATATTAGATTTTTCTTTGTGCCCCAAAAGATTGCAATTATACCACTTTGTTTTAGGATTTAATATTTTGATGTCTTTTGTTGCTCAATAAATCCGTTGTAATGGCTTGAATAATTCATTGGATGAATAAAAATTGCATCTTGTTATTTGAAGTGAATTGGGTATTTTTGATATGTTTTAAACCGCACCCGAAGGTTGCCTACGTTCCTCCAGTTGGGAGGATCAGGTCTCCGTAGTTCAATCAAACAAAGACCATTTTTTTTTGTGCACCCTGTTTTTTGCCTAGACCGCCCTTTCGGGTTTTCAATCTAGCGGGCTTCTTTTTTGCACGTGCTCTAATTTTTGCCTAGGCCGCCCTTGCGGGTTTTCAACCTAGCGAGCGATTTTTTTTATTTTTTTTATGGTCTTTGTTTATTAAGCATAGAACCTCTTGAGCTTGTCAAGGTTGACCTCCTTTGGCAGCTGGTCACCATCTAAATCCACAAGCCGGACTGCACCGCCACTTAGTATCTTCTTGACCACGTACGGACCGATCCATCGGGGTCCCCATTTCCCCAGGGGATTCATGGCATTAGGAGGATGTTGTCTTAAGACCAAATCTCCCACATTGATGTTTCGAGGCTTTACCCTTTTGTTGAAAGCTCTTGCCATCCTTTGCTGATACGCCCTCGTGCGTTCGAGTGCTCTTAGCCTTTTCTCATCGAGTAAGTCTAGCTGTTCATATCGACTTTGCATCCAGTCGACCTCGTTGACTTGATTCTCAAGGAGGACCCGTAGAGATGGGACTTCAAGTTCGATTGGGAGTACGGCTTCAGAACCATAGACTAACGCATAAGGAGTTTCTCCCGTTGCTGACCGTATTGATGTGCGGTAGCCCCACAATGCCAATGGTAACTTCTCGGGCCAATCCCTTCCTGTTGAGGCCATTTTCTTGACGATGGTCTCGATGGTCTTATTTACTGCTTCAACCGCGCCGTTTGCTTGGGGACGGTAAGGAGATGACTTGTGTTTGGTGATCTTGTATTCTACCAAAAGTGCATCCATTTCCTTCTCAAAGTGAGAGCCGTTGTCGGAAATGATTTCATGAGGCACGCCGTATCGGCACATGATATTAATCTTTACAAATTCGGCCACTTTCTTGGCGTTGAGGGTCCGATAGGCTTGTGCTTCGACCCACTTTGTGAAGTAATCGACGGCCACTAGGACGAATGACTGCCCATTGCTTCCTGTAGGATGGACTTTACCGATGATGTATTTCCCCCAACAAGAGAAAGGCCAAGGTGTGACCATGTTGTAAAGTTGCGAGGGTGGAGCGTGTTGCAGATTAGCATGGAATTGGCACTTGGCACACCTTTTGACTTTCTCGATACAGTCTCATTCCATAGTACTCCAATAGTAACCAATGCGGAGTATCTTTTTGACTAGCATAAACCCATTCATGTGGGGTCCACACTCCCTTTCGTGCACTTCACACATTATCTCTTGAGCTTTGGCCTCATTGGCGCATAAGAGATTGATCCCGTCGTGGTGTCTTTTGTAGATTCGGTCTCCAATCAGTACGTACCGAGAAGCTAGCCTTTGCAGAGCCACTTGAGACTTCTTATTGCTATTCTCAGGATAAATGCCATCTTTGAGGAAATTCATGATATCCGAATACCACGGGGAGTTTGTTTGAACCTCGTCGATCTCGATACTCATGCAGTACGCCGGACTGTTCCTTCAGGCAATTTTGAAAGGCTTCACCATTTTCCCTTTGGGCATTTCGACTAATGAAGCTATAGTGGCCAGTGCATCGGCGAAGCGATTTTTATCCCTTGGCAGGTAGTTGAAAGTGATCTCTTGGAATTGTTCAACCAATTCTTTAAGGTGCTGACCATACTGTTGGAGGGTCAGGTCTTGGATTCGCCATTTACCCGATTGCTGATTGATAAGGAGTAAAGAGTCGCCGAATACTTCTAGTTCCGTGACGTTTCTTTCGAGAGCTGTTTCGAGCCCTGCTATGCATGCTTCGTACTCGGCAATGTTATTGGTAGCTTCGAATTCCAGACGTACGGCAATGGGAGTGTAGATGTCTTTTGGATCGACAAGCAATACTCCTATACCAAAACCATGCTTATTGGCGGCGCCATTGAAAAAAAGTTGCCACTTATTTTCCTCGGTTGCAGTACAAATTAAATGCTCATCGGGGAACTGTACGTCTTCCCCTTTCACTTCGTCACACGGGAATTCGGCAAGCTGGTCACTGAACACTTTCCCCCTGACGGATTTTAGTGTGACGTAGGTGATATCATAGCCGGCGAGCATGAAGTACCGTTTGGCTATTCTTGTTGACATGAAAGGCTTCTCGAAGATGTAGCGGAGCGGGTCCACCTTTGCTACTAGCTTGATCGGAAAAGCTTCCATATAGTGTTTGAGCTTTTGAGTGACCCAAACCAATGCTGCACATGACTTCTCTAAGGCAGAGTAGTTCTTTTCGCCTCCTTGGAATCGGCAACTGACAAAATAAATGGCATTCTCCTTTGTGGACTCTCGTTGCTCTTGTGCTAACATAGCCCCTAGGGCTTCACCATTGACAGTGATATAGAGCAAAAGAGGCTTCTCCTTGTGCGGCGGAACTAGAACCGGAGGGCACGTCAAGTAATGCTTCACTTGGTCGAAGGCTTCTTGGCACGCGTCGGTCCATTCTAGAGCCACATTCTTCTTGAGTAGCTTGAAGATTGGCTCGCACATGGAAGTGAGTTGGTGCACAAACCGACTGATGTATTGCAGTCTGCCCATGAAACCTTTGATCTATTTCTGCGTCTTTGGAGGAGGCATGTCAATGATTGCCTTGATTTTGGAAGGATCTACTTCAATTCCCCTTTCAGTGACCATATAACCAAGGACTCTGCCTCGGATAACCCCAAACGTGCACTTTGCAGGGTTGAGCCTCATCTTGTGTTGACGAAGCCTTTCGAAGAACTTGCGGAGATCGATTAAATGTTGACCATCGGTCCCTTTGGAGTGAATGATCATGTCGTCCACATAGACCTTGATTTCTTTGTGAATCATATCGTGGAACAAGTCTGTCACGGCTCTTTGGTAGGAAGCCCCAGCGTTTCTTAACCCAAATGGCATGACTGTGTAGCAAAATGTACCCCACGGTGTTGTGAAGGCTGTCTTATGTTGATCTTCCTCGGTCATGAGAATCTGATTGTACCCAGCGAACCCATCCACGAATGAGCGAACCTCATAGGCAGCAGTGGAGTCGACCAGCATGTCGATGTTAGGGAGTGGAAAATCATCCTTTGGGGAAGCTTTATTCAAATCCCGGAAGTCCACACAAACTCGAACCTTGCCGTTTGCCTTTCTGACTGTCACGATGTTGGCTAACCATGTCGGATACTCGATAACCTTGATGAAACCCACACTGAGGAGCTTCTCGATTTCTTCTTTGACTTGCAGAGACCATTCTGGCTTGATCTTTCTGAACTTCTGTTTTACCGGCTTGGCATATTCTCTGATCAGAATTCTGTGCTCCGCTACCTTTCTGTCCAAACCCGGCATGTCTTTGTATGACCATGCGAACACATCCACGAACTCCCGTAGTACTGCAGTCAATCTGTCTCTGTCGTCCCCTTTGAAGAAGCTTCCGATCTTAGTCTCTCTTGGTTCTTCTTCGGTACCCAGATTAACAACATGCAATTCTTCGTCAGCCTCTGGACCATTTTCACCACGACTACGGACTTGTTGAGCAAGTTCATTTAAGTATGTTGTGTTTTCGTGGTCTATTTCATCATAATTTGAATCGTTATTAACTTGTTCATTAAGTTCATTATTAGTTAATTCATCATTTATGATGTTTGCAATCTCAGGGTACTCAGAAATATCAAATTTTTCATTAGCAAAGAAAGGAAACACACGCTCGGCTATGGCCTCCATATCCTCTTGGGTGAGGGTATTAGAGACACTCTCGGACTCGAAAGTAAGTGTGAGCCGCTCTTCCTTTGTTGCTGTACGGGGTATGCAACCCATTTCTTGGACTAAGAATTCCTCGGATACCACGGGCCCTTTCGTTGAATACCAATTGTTGATCGGCTCAGAGCTTGGCGGGATCTCACTGATAGTCTCGTTTATGGTGACGGTGCCATGGATGGCGTTGACTTGGCATTCATTCATTATGGCAAGCTCTTCGAACATGGAGGCTAAATCTGTCAGTTCTTCCCTCACGGTGATTTCTGTCTCGGACCCTATAGTCACCTTCCTTCCCCACCATTCATGGGGCGACATGGGAGTTGGTTCCCTTTCGGATTTCTGGATCTCACAATCAGAGAAGATTTTGAGACCGGGCTTTTTGACACCCTTATTGTTAATCTATGGCTCGGGAAAGATCATATATGGAACGTCTTCCCCTTGGCGGACAAAATAGCCATTCAACGTCTTGCGGTAAGGCCTTAGATTAGGGACCTCATAACGACGGCCTTCTTTACGAGCTCGGGCCTTTTCATTCTTGATCGCTTGCTCTTGTTTCAAGTCTTCTTTGGAAATCTCGTACCCCAAACCGAATGTGTCCTTGACAAATGGGATTTGCACAGGATGTAGGATTCCTTGTTGATATTTCCCTAGTCCTAAACCAGGGAAGTAGTCCATATTCCTCATCATGCGGAGGACTTTGTGGTTGCTGGGGGTCCATGATCCGTTTCCCCCTTCTTTGTCAATAGCGTTGATTGAGACGCCGGAGAGAGTGGAGTCTGGTAGACCATGCTGAACTTGGTGGACGGGCTCACCTTTTCTGTGGATAGTGACGTTTTCGGTCATGACGGTCACTATTTCATCACCATTTAGGATCTTGACACATTGATGGAGAGTTGACGGGACGCCATTAGAACTGTGAATCCATGGTCGACCCAAAAGTAAGTTGAACGAGGTCGGGATGTAAAGCACTTGGAATGGAACGGACATGACCATGCTCCCAAACTCAATGTCTATTTCAATCATGCCCATGACTGTACGGGCGGTGCTGTCATAACCTCGGATTACTTGAGTAGAAGGCTTTAAATCGGAATCCTTAAGCCCCAGTATGTCCATGATTCGTCTAGGCATGAGGTTGAGTGCGGAACCACCGTCCACTAAGATTCTTGAGATGGGCCTCCCCCTTGCTCGTACCTTGAGGTAAATAGCCTCGTTGTGGTCGGAACCAAATGGTGGAAGGTCCATATCGGCAAAGGTGATGACGTTGCCAAAATGAATGTGACCGATCATTGCCGTGAGGTCCTCAGGAGTAGTATCGGGAGAAACTGATGTATCATTGAGATTGCGGATGACAAGATATCGGTGTTTCTTTGAGGATGCAATGAGGTCCCAAATAGAGATGTTGGCTTGAGTTTTCTCGAGTTGGACAAGTAGAGGATCTTTGGGAGTGTCGCGAGCTTGCGGCCTTTGAGAAGAGGAGCTTGGTGCGGAAGTGGAAGGGTTGCTTGCTATGACTCGACCGGATCGAGTTAGCATGTTGACGTTCCCATCTTGCTTCTTTTTCCTATTCTCTAGTACTTCCCTCATTACCTCATCGTAAGTTATAATATAACAAGAATTGTCAAGTTTATTCATAACATAGGGGCCCCCATTCACAATTGGGATTGAATGGGTGGTCCCCTCGAGTTCTCCTATCTCTATTACATTGACATGTTCGCCATTAGTCACTACAAATTCTTTCTTGTCTATTAGATCTTGAATGACATTGCGGAGAACGAAGCAATCCTCGGTGGTGTGGCCACTATATTGGTGGTAGCCACAATATTTGTGGTGAGCATGATTGGGGTGGACCGTCTTGGGTTGGTACCCTTGCACGGGTGTGACTTGACCCTTTGCTTTGAGGACCTCGAAAACTTCGGTTTGAGTCATGCCTTGGAGAGGCGTGTAGACACGGTCATTTCGGGACTTCTTCCCTTGGGGTGGAGGAACCTTTTTGTAATTCCCCTTATCGATAGTGACGGCGTTGACCGAGGCCTCTTTTGTGGTGTTGGAAGCGGCCTTGTAGCGGTAGCTAGGAGCACTTTTCTTCACTTCTTTGAGTAACTCGTCCATTTTCGGACCCCCGCCTCATACATTTGGGAGAAATCCGCATAGCAAGCCCCACTTAGGTGGGTGCGGAGATCAATTTTGAGACATTTGAGAAAGATGTCCATTTGCTCCTTGGTATTTGGTCTTTCCACAATCTCGGAGAGTTTATCATTCCATCTCCTTGTGAAGTCGATGAAGGACTCATGGTCTCGTTGAGTAGTGTTTTCTAGCTCTTTCCTTGTGGGCCGGTGAGTGGTGTTGCCTTGGTATTGGTTCTTGAAGGCAAGCATGGCGGAGTCCCAGTCAAGACGGACAGTGAGCGGGAGAGTAGCATACCAATCTTTTGCCGCCCCCTCGAGAGTGAGAGGAAAGCATTGAGCCATCACCTTGGGGGAGACCTTCTTCGGAACCATTGCCCAAATATAAGTCTCAATGTGAGCCATGGGACAAGAGTTGCCCTTGAATTTGCTTATGTCGGGCATCTTGAACTTATCAGGAAGAGCGGCCATAGTACTCATGAGGATGGATGATTGATAAAGGCTTGTGTCGGAGCCTTTCCCCATGTTGAGCCCATTGAATTTTTGGTCGATGTAGGCCATGATAGAATCCACCATTTTGGGCTCATTGTTCTCGGAACTCGGCTCCCCCATTTTCTTGGTGCGGGTGTTGACATAAGGACTTTTGAACAAACCCTCGGTCCATTCGAATTCGTCATCATTATTCTTGTTCTTCCCCTTGGCAAGATTAGTGAGCTTTTCTTTCATTAGCTCCATCTCGGCCTCGTGGGCCTCCCTTTGGCTGTCGAGGTGGGATTGCCAAATGTCGTCTTTGCTTTGTGCTTCCTTATTAAGGGTGGAGACTTGCTCTTGGAGGAGTTGGACCATGGTTGAAAGCTGTTCGAGAGACATGGTGTTGCTGCTGCCGGTCATGGTTGATGTAGGAGCTGTTGGAGTGATCTCTTCACGGACTAACCGATTTGCCGAATCCCGGTAGACTCTGTAAGTACCAATTGAACCTATATTGCAGAAGAGGCCCTTGTCAGTCTTGAGTAACACTTGCGGTCCACGAAGAGGCTTAGAACACACAGTTGGGCACACGACTCGAACCACATAAGAAAAGACTCTTTTTTTTTTTTTTTTTATAAGTCGGAGGGAATGGATCCCTTTTGGGGTTTCTAAGAAAATAATGGAATCGTCACACTAGTATATAGACCATCTCGCGATCCCATATACTCATCGGATTCCATCGCGTTTGTGAATCCTACATGTATCGGGATTAAACTAAATTAATGTAGTAAAGCATACATGCGGGGACGGATTTTTATTTTCGTCCAAAATAACCACTTTGGGGACGGATTTTTATTGCGTCCGTTTCAACAAGTTGGCATGTATGATTTGAAGACATTAGTTTAGGAAAATCTTGGTACATGGAAACCGACTTGAGTCACGGAGTGTTAGACCCTAACTAGAATTGTGTGGCTTGTGCTCGGCTTGAATATGAGGCTCAAAGGTCACCCCCGGCATGTAGTCTTGAACTACGCCACGGGCTGAGGTTGACCGCTTCGAAAGAGTCAAGGTCGGGTGGAGCTTGAAACTTTCTAGGACGGGCCTCGACGGGTTTGGGGTTGGACTTGTGCGACTCGATAGTGAGCAGTTCATAGGAATATGTGCATGTAGTGTGAGGTCTAACAAGTGACAAAATATTTTTTATATTTTTTTTTTTGAAAAGAAAGAAAAACAAAAAAAACAAAACACATAAGCACATAAATTACAACTCCCGAATCACCAGTGTGACCGGTAAATAAAACACAAAATTAACAGTCCGAAGTTCAGAATAACCACTGATGCAGGCAACTGTGCCCACACCCCCATCACACTGATCTGTTCTGAGGCCTGTTTCTGTTCTGGGAACCAACCCAGAAGCGTGCGCCTCTGAGTTTTGATACGGGATGCGTGCGTGTTGCACAATGCTATTAGGAGGCGCGCGCCTCTGGGCACACCTGTCAGATTGTCAGATTTTGGACTCAGGGGTTTGCCCTGGTCCTATGTGCATATTGTAACCCCTGCAGAAATGATTAGTGGAAAATAGCAAAAGAAGAAGATGAAGAACATGAAGAAACGGGCGATTCTGGTCCTTGATGCGGGATGCGCACGCCTTAGGCTGAAGAGGCCAGAAGCGCGCGCCTCCCCCATCAGGAATCAGAATGCCCAGAAAAGATGTAGATTTTGATCAGAATGCAAGTTTAACCCTCAAACGTCTCCAGCAGAGTCGCCACTGTAGATACCCCGGGGGGAGCCACGGCCTTTGGCTACGGCGCGTGAGCTATCCTAGGATGTCTAACTTGTTTTAGATTGTTTAGAGTCGCCACATATGTTTTGAGGAACATAAGAAAAACTTATTGATAATAGCCTATGTTTGATTACGAAAACAGATATTCTTTGTTTTGAGGTTCGGGGGTTAGATTACGAGATGGGAAGTACCAAAACACCCATCTCACCCAACTAAAGTTGGTCTTGCTTGATCAAAATCTACATGAGTGATAAACGTTCTTCTTCTTCTTCTTTAAATTGTAAAAAGGGGTTTTAAAATAGAGTTTGGAATGTAGGAGATAACTCCTTAACCAACCTCAATGAGATGAGGTGATCATTAGAGTCATGTCCCAAAATGATTTGGGTGATTGCACTTTGATAAAACAAAAAGAAAGAGAAAAGAGATGAAGTCGAGAAGAGGGAGGAAATGGTTTTTACCTAGTCTTCGAGAGACTTCAAACACTTCTTGATGAATGCCTTTGGAAATGCCTTGAAGGTAAGAAATTTGGCTTCTTTGTTGAAAATGTAAGATTTTAGAGTAAAAGATCCAAGGTCCCCAAAAATGGAGGTAAAGAGGGGTTTTTATAGGTGAAAGATGGATGTTTTTGGTGCCAAAACTCAGTCACCAAGAAATCCTTCCCGGGCAAAATCCTGTAAATTGAGCAAGGGAGAGAATCCTGGCCAGAAATCTGTAACTGACGCCCAGAGGCGCGCGCTTCCTGCTTTGGGGGCGGGAGGCGCGAGCTTCTGGATCCTCCTGTCGGAGGCGCGCGACTCATAGAAGGCAATTTGGACATAATGGACTAGAAAGTCAGCCTTGTTATTCAGTTTAGCCCCTGGACTTAACGAAGTCAGTCAGGAACTTAACGGAAGTGACAGAAACTAACGAGAAACACTTAAAATGGGGAGAAACACAAGATCAAATGTGCAATCGGGGTGAGCGGTCCAAGGCGGGGTGTCTACACTATCATATAGATACCTGAAGTTAACGCAGTCCCACTGCTCTTCTTCTTCTTTTGCTCTTCCTTAAAAGTCTTACAATTACGTTTCCAATGACCAATTTCTTGACAATGGAAATAGATTGCATCCTTTTGTGAATCGGGTTTTGCCTCAAAAGCCTTGGCAACTTTTGCCTTGCTTATCTTGGGTTTGACCACTTTCTTACCCTTTCCTTTGACACTAGCCTTCTTCCCATCATGAACCATACGTACAGGAGAACCTTTCTCCACAATATTCATCTCGGCAGTTTTAAGCATACCATGCAACTCGGAGAGATTCTTATCCATTCCATGCATGTTATAATTCATCACAAACTGATTATAACATTTAGGCAATGAATTAAGAATGAGATCTGTAGCTAGCTCCAATGGGATTGGATAGCCAAGTTTCTCAAGATGCTCTACATAGCTTTTCATTTTAAGCATGTGAGGACTCACTTGTTGCCCTCCACTCATTTTGCAAGAAGTGAATGCAACAATGGTCTTGTACCTCTCTTGCCTAGCTTGCTCTTGAAACATGGCTCTTAACTCTACGCCTATCTCATAGGCTTCCAAATGTTCCAAACTTTGTTGGAGTTTTGAGCACATTTTGTAGCAAGCATGAGACAACTTACATCTCTAGAATCATTACGATGTTTCTTGTAATTGTCTCATTCTGCCCTAGGGGCAATGGCTTCTGGTTAAACATGAAGAGACCCATCGAGAATGTACAACTTATCTTCTTGCCTAAGAACAATTCTTAGGCTACGGATCCAATCCATAATGTTCGTACCATTCTCTTGAAGCTTATCCTTTTCAAGGATCGATCACAACGAAATTGATTGAGTGTTGGTAGTCATTATCTATAATTATGCAAAAAAAATCAAAATTTAATAAGTACCAATTTCATTAAAGAAATAAATAATGTATTTTTCTAAAAAAAGTACTCCCACTAAATTATACAACCTTCTTATACATCTAATGTATAATATAATTTAAATGGGCTAAGATCCAACTTTAATTTAATTTCAAGTCCGCTAAGGCGGATTACACAAAATCAAATTAATTAGGTAAACAATTATGTCAATCATATCCCATATGACTCTTAGATCCTTTTCTGAGATTCTGTAAGAAATCCTATTTAAAAAAAAACATGTTTAATCTCATCTTTGCCTAGGCCCAAAACTGTTTTGACGCCTAATTAAGTCCAACCATTTTAAACGTATAGTTAATGTGTCTCGCTAGGGCGTGCCCACATTATCTATCTTGCTCATACATGAATAAAGTCAATGTACCTCGCTAGGGCGAACCCACATTAAAATTACTCATGTACTAACAAGTGTTTTAATCATGGCATGGCAAAAAGGACTTAAAACTTTCTTGAAGGTTTATCACATATAGCATTTAACACATTTATGAGCACATAATATAAACATGTTACGCATCAAGTTTAGCCACTAAACTAATCATCATTAATTTAAGCATAATATTTATGTGTCATTAGTTTCTCTATAATTATGAGGATGAGACTCTTTGAACTTTGGTTATCATCTCCAAATCAAGACAACAAGAAGTGCGGCCGAACTAAGCCATAAGGCAACCACAATTTCGCACTAATTCAAGAAACCAAGAAAGTAGTCCATGTGGCCGAAACTAAGCAATAGATGGTCTCGATGAATGTAGGCCAATTGCATCCACAATTCCACATGGATCTCCAATCTTTTGAATCAAGAACTTTGTTTCTCAATTTTAACAATTATGAACTCTTCATAATTCTAACTTCGTTTTATCTTTGAAACTTTTGAATGCGATCAAGAGTAACGACCCCAAACCCCAGCACTATTTTTGGTCATAAGTTGAGCACATGCGTGTGACGACCCGTCCCAATTTCATATAAATTTTACACAGAATATTATTTTATAATTTCATTTGTGTTAGTTTGATTATTTTAAAAGACTTACTTGATCTATTAAAATATTAAATAAAAGTATTTGGGTTGCAAAATGATTAACTAGCGTGAGTAGAAGTTAAAATAGTAAAGTTAGTATTTATAAATAATGATAAGGGGGTTAAGTGTTAAAGTCGAAACCTTGGGGATTAAATGTAATTGATTAACTTGGAAGGGCCTAAGTGTAACTTACCAATTATTTAACCCACCTTCTTGATCTCTTTCTACGCAGACATACATACTTTCCCCTTTTCTTCTCAGTTCTCTCTCTCTTCTGCGTAGAGTTGACCCAAACTCTCTCCAATTTCTCATTAATTATTACTCCGCTCTAAAATGCGACTCCACCAAAATGTTTGGAGCGCCGAGTAGATCAAATCTAGCCGATCAAAAAAATATGTCATCGGTACTATTTCCGTAGCAAGTAAGTTACTACTCCCCTTTAAATTATAATATTGCTCATACATATTATATGTGATACTTTTCTTGATAATTGTTATTTTGTGGGAGTATTGGAGTTATTTGTATTTGGGCTATTTTGTGGGTATTCTGACTGTTGGAATCATTTTATGAGTTTATATACATAAGATAGGAAGTTGTAATAGTACTTTTGAGACGGTGAAACATAGTTAATATGAAAGAATTGATTATGGCTGACGGAGTTGAGTGGGCGACCGCCCAAATAGGGCCGGCGACCGCACATTTATCTGGTAGGTTTTTGAGCCTGGGAGAGTGTCTTTGGGCGACCGCACAAGTGAGTGTGGGCGGCCGCACATCCTTGTTGGAAGACTAAATTGTTCCAAATTAAATGATTTAGGATTCAGTTTATGTCCAGGTTTTGGGTCCTATCCTAGGGTACGTAGATAGGCATTGTAGAACACAAGGGTGTTAGGAATTGGGTTCGATTATGAATGGATGCAAGGTGTGAAATGGTGATTAAGTGCCCTACAGATTTGTTTAACATCCTTTATGTTGTATTGTTCGGATTTCCTACTTAGGAATCCTACGTTAAAAGGAATGGTCCGTTTGTGATCAAGTGTGAAATGTGTTACCATTTGGGTTAATTTTGGTGTTGTTACATCTTTATGATGCTTTTGTGGGATTTCCTACTTTGAAATCCTTTGTTTGAGAAATGTTTCTAATGCACATGGTTGTTGAGCTCTTTATGAGCAGTTTATCATCTTTATGATGTACTTGGTATGGTTCCCTATTTTGGAATCATATACTGATTGTGCTTTCGTTTAAAGTCCAACTGGTACTAATTGGTTGTGTCGGGCAGTGGTTGGAGATTATAATGGCTCCCGAGCCAAGTCCATTATAATGTTCCCACTGGTAACCCCTTTTTACCCCTTCCAGATGGCCTTGGTTGGGATGAGCTAGCTCCCATGTGCGAGTATTCTAGCTACACGTTTTGGTTGAGATAATCTAGCTCCCTTGTGTGAGTATTCTAGCTACACGTTTTGGGTTATAACTTTGTGTCATTTTCCCCCCATTGTTATTGTTGTTGTTTGGTTCCGGAACCCCTGCTTCAGCTGTTAATGCTACCTGGTTGATGCGGCTCTTTGATGCTGCCCTGTTGATGCTGCCCTTCGATGCGGCTCTGTTGATGTTGTTCAGATTGTTATATCCTTTTGGGATAACCTTGGCTTAGTATCCTTTGTTATGTGTTTATTTCAGCTTTGTGTGCTGCATGATGAGTTGGTCGTTATTTCCAATCGGTATGGGACGGTTGGCAATAGGGAGCCTCTCATTTGTTGTGTAATATCTGTTATTCAGTTATGCTGTTATATGATTCAGCTATTCAGTTAATACGTATGATATTATGCCATGTAGCTGCATTAGTAACTTACTGAGATTTATCTCACCCCGTTCCTTTCAAATTTGTTTTCCTTAGTTCACAGGAAAGCTAGAGGTTGTAAGCCGTGAGATCTGATGTTGTGGGACTGTTCTGAGCAGGTTATACTCATTTAGGGTAGTTGCTCTACGGAGCTTTTGTGTATTCTTGTTGTGAGGCCGTGGTTGTACAGTGTTATGTAAGTACTGTTGTCTTTTGGGTATATATGTTATTGGTCGTTCTTTCTTCCGTACTTGTAAATAGTCTCCGAGTTATAATCTCGTTGAGGTGTAGTCTCCATAGCTGATGTGGTTGTATCATCGATATGTTTATGGTATTATGTTGGTTTTATAGCAGAGTTCACGCGCCTGGTTCAGTATTTAGCATTTTGGAGATGTATATTATGCTATTTTGATATTTATGGAATTTGGAATTTTCAGGGCATGACATCAAGTTTGGGAAACACAATCTCGATGAACGTAGATTAGCCATCCAAATTCTGATCCAATCTCAGAATCACAAGATCAAAACAAATAGGAAAATTAAACCCTGAGATCCACACCCAAACCAACTGCCCAATCTCCGCTCCAGACCTGAAGGTCCGGCCGGGTACTGTCACTGGTTCAGTCGGACCTACCTCAAAAAACCCAGATTTTTCAAGTTCTAACCCAAAACCAAACGCCTGACCCCCGATCCAGACCAGATGGTCCGACCGGGTGCCTGCTCTGGTCCAGTCGGACCTACGCTGAAAAACCCAGAATTTTTAAAGTTCGAAAATTTTCTCAAAATTGTTTTTCCCCGATTATCAAAACTTTGATCCAATCAGAAATTGATATCCCAAACAATTTTAAATCCACCATAATTTTTATTGCGATTGAATAGTGCGATTAAAGTTTGTAAAACAATAAACCACATAAAACGCATATAACACATAAACATCATAATCCAATATTCAAATCATGCTAGGCACATAAACAAACAATTTACATACACACAACATGATCTAGTATTGAAATAATCAACATGAACGGGGCTCTGATACCACTGTTGGGTTTCGTAGTAACATGCACAGCGGAATTAAGCATTTAAATTTTCATGAAACCCAAAGTCATAGATCCATTCACATGATTATATCAAATACATGCAATATGAATACTAGAATACTAACCCTTGATGCCTTTATCTTTTAGCCTTTGATCTTGGTGGAGAATTTGAAGCTTGATCACGAACAAGTAAGAACACGAACTTTGAAAATGATGAGCTTCACCCTCTAGCGGTATCCACACCACGAACGAATATCAAGGAGCTGGAGATGCCAATTACTCGGACCTTGCTTCTCCTTCTGACGCGACTGCGTTTCTGCCAGAAAAGTGAATCCTATGCCATTAACTTACGTCTTGATGGCAATTATGGGACTCTGAATGGTGGGATCCTATGTTGTTAACTTACGTCTTGACAACAGTCGTGAGACACCCGGATGTGGAGACGCCAATTACTCGGACCTTGCTTCCCCTTTCAACGAGACTGCCTTTCCGTTGAAAATGTGAATCCTATGCCATTAACTTACGTCTTGATGACAATTGTGGGATTCTAAATGGAGGGATCCTGTGTTGTTAACTTACGTCTTGACAACAGTCGTGGGATTCCCGGTTATAAATCCTGTGTCATTAGCTTACACCTGATGACAGTCGTGGGATTCCTGATTATAAATCCTGTGCCATTAGCTTACACCTTGATGACAGTCGTGGGATTCAGAGTTTGCTGATGCAGATTCTTGTTGCTCACCCATGATCTTGGATGTGCGGTGAGAATAAATTCATACTGAGAAACAACTTTGCTTGTTCCAATTCTGAAAATATCCATTTGTTGACGACTTAATATTCCATCTTGTACCGGGTTCAGATTTGACCTCTTGGTCTAAAGCAGGGCTTTTTCTGACCTTTCTGTTGAAAGGAGGGCTTTTCTGGAATTCCCTAAGAAAACATGGTTTTCTGGCATTTTTCTGGAGATACCTCGTACGAGGTATCGATGTCTCGTACGAGGCTTCTCTGTTTTTGCGCAGAACAGAGGCATTTTAGGCACTGAATGTGAATTTTGAATCACTTTTCCTATTTCATTCTTGGGAGCTTTCGACCCTAGGCAATTTTCTCGCTCAAAAATCTCCAATTTCTCCAAGTTTTAGTGATTCCCGACCCTTACAAATGGCCGGTGTGCATCGTTCGCATAAGGAACACCTCTTCGGTAGACATATGAAGGGTAAGGTGTGGGCGACTGATGATTTATGCCCGTTCCCGGAGGACCACATTTCTCATGCCGTTCGGACTAGGCGGGTAAGGATCTCTTCCTTTGATTGAGTTTCCATGTCAATTTCGTTGTTGCATGTCTCAATTTAGTATTCTAGCAATTGGCTCTTATCAATTTTCGCCTAGAATTATCGCTGCTAGGGTTTACCATGCATAGCTGACCTTTCGATAGAATTTCACCCTTGTTGATGCTGAAAATCATTGTAGTATGGTAGTACATGATTTTGACTGTCGTTTCAGGTGATTCTGCGAATTTTCGGGTAAAATGCTTAAATGAGGATTTTACCGTTTTTCTGACATTTGTCTCTTTTGCCTTTGTTGTTTGCAGTCATTAAGGGCGATCAATAACTGTAGAGGCAGTGAACGAGCGGTCGCTGAGAGGTGGGCAACTCTCAATGGCGAGATGAAGGAAGAGATCGAGAATCTCGGATTGAAACCCTTCTTTGACGGCCTTGTCGGTGAAAGGAGGAACTTGCACTTGCTCCAGGCCATCCGGGAGCGTTGGTGGGATAGCACTCACACCATGCACATGCGGTGGGGGGAGGTTACCATGACCCCTACTGATTTCCATGCCATCACTGGGCTTGCTATCTTTGGTGAACCTCTCGAGGTAGATGCGGACTTTACCCCTAGTAGGGAAGATATGATTCATTTTCTGGGTTTTTCTCTGCGTACCTTCGGCAAGGGTGTCCCTCTGAAGGCCTTGAGGGACAAGGTCAATGCTTACGTTACTGTTAATGCTGGTCAGATGCATCTGACGGGTACTCGTATTGCAGCTGTCCGTGGCTTTCTATGGTGGGCCTTCTCTGAGACGCTATTTGCCAATCATGCATCGACTGCTTTGTTCACTCTCCTGAGTATGTTGAGAGATATGCAGCATGTTACTGATGCTAGCTGGGGTTCTGCTGGCTTGGCCCACTGCTACGTGGCTATAGATGAGAGTTCACGGGATAGGGTGAACGCTGGCTTGGGCGGTTACAGTCATGCTTGGGAGGTATAATACTCATCTTCTTCTGTATTCCTCCTTAATTTCAGCCCCAGTTTATTTTGATAGCATTTTCATCTCAGCTATTTGTATTGACCTCTTTTATGTTTCTCCCATTTTGCAAGCCTGGGAATACGCCATGTTTGGTCTCTTCACTTTCAACCTTCGAGACAACACTGTTATGTTCCCAGATACTCTGAGATGGCGCCGGGATAGGATATCCGTGATGAGCAGACCGAGGGGGCTGATATGACGGTGGAGCGCATGAGGCTATATTTTGATAGGTGGGAGGCTGTCCCTGAGTCCGCTGTTGCTTTCTTTCCATGGCGGGGTCTGGGCATTGATCATGATTATGGGTTTGCTGGCATGAGATTGCTGATGATCGGCCTTGGCGGTGGATGCTTCTATTTAGGAGAGAGAGTCTCTCGCCAGTAGGGTGGTGGCAGACTCGATGTTATCGGCCCTTTGGACCCGCCGGCCCATATGCTTAATTCTTATGCCATCGTGGAGGAGGAGAGAGGGGAGCTCATTATTGGTCAGGATTCCTTTGACCTTATTGTAGATACCCCGGGAAACCACAACTTTGCTAGAGCGCGTGAATTATCCTAGGATGTCTAACTTGTTTTAGATTGTTTAGAGTCGCCACCTATGTTTTTAAAGGAACATAAGAAAAACCTAGAAATAGCCTAATTTATGTACAAAACCAGAGATTCGGGAGAGAAGGGTTCGGGGGTTAAGTGACGGAGTGGGAAGTACTTAAACACCCACTCTGCCCCGCTTATGCGGGTCTTGCTACTATTGGTGTTCTAATGCTAAATTTTCTTCAATTTATTAACAGTGCTAACAATTATAATGTAAAGAAAAAGGGGAAGAAAAGAGAATTGTTTGATTTATAAATTTATGCTAAACAATTACATTAAAAATGTATAGGAAATTAAAGTAGAGATTAAAATGTAGGGAGATAACCTTAACCAACTTTAATATAGTAAAGTGGTCATTTGGTCATGTCCCAATTGATGGGGATTGCATACTAGTAAGACTAGAATAAAAGAGAATAAGAATAAAAGTACCTTTAGAAAAAGAGGACCTTAGACTTTGACTTGAAGATGGTGTTGTTTGTAGAGAAATGGTTGTGCAACACTTTGTGTCGTGTTTGTTTGTAGGGAAAATGTGTTGAGAGAACTTGTGTATAGTTCTTGTAGGGAATATCAAGTTTTTGGGTCCAAAGAGTGTAAAAAGAGTCCCTTTCTAAGGTAGAAGATGATGGTTTTTATAGGTAAAAAAGAAAGGGAAAGGTTGGAGGGAAATTGGTCAATCCATGTGAGATGGAATTGACCAATAGAAAATAAGATAAATAAAATAATAAATGAAAGAAATAAAAGAAAATCAAATAAAATAAAAATGAATTATTTTGTTTTAAAGAGATGGCTAGAATAATGGGATTGGAGGTTATAAAACTAGGGGGGATGAATGTGGATGAGAAAATAAGTCTTTTGTGATCAATAAAGAGATGTTGCAAATAAGAAAAGGGAGGGAAATAAGGTGCAATCCGTTACTGCCAAAATGAGAAGCGCGCGAGTCCCGCTTTTGGGGCGAGACGCGCGCGCAGCCCGTTAACAGTTCCGGAAGCGCCCGCGGCAGAAAAGGACAGAATGACATAATGACCCTAAAAGTTAACTCTGTTATGCAGTTTAGTCCAAAACTAACGGAATCAGTTAGGAACTTAACCGAAGTAACAGAAATCAACAAAAATAAGTTAAATAAAAATCTTTTGTATCCAATCGGGGTGAGAGGTCCAAGGCGGGGTGTCTACAGAGCCCCTCGGCGACGTGGATTGCAAAGCAAAACGCGTCGACGAAAGTAAAACACCAGCCGAGGACATCGACAAAGAAAAAGAAAGAAAAGAAAGCAAAGACTCGATGAAAGCAGTAATTTGAAATTGCTAGGATAGGGGTGCGCTCCCTGTGTGAGCGTCTTTTGTTGGTAGAGGGGGTGGCATGATCCGTTGCTAAACCTGCCGGCTGAATCCGTTAAGTGAGGCCGTTAGTGATCCCTTGAATGAGGCCATTAGTGAACCTTCGAATGAGGCCGTTAGTGAACCTTTGAGGAGGCCGTTAGTGAACCTTTGAGGAGGCCGTTGGTGAACCCTTGAATGAGGCCGTTAGTGAACCTTTGAGGAGGCCGTTAGTGAACCCTTGAATGAGGCCGTTAGTGAACCTTTGTTGAGGAGGCCGTTAATGAAATCCGTTGATGGGGCCGTTAGTGAACCTTCGTTGACGAATCCGTTAGTGAAATCCGTTGATGAGGCCATTAGTGAACCTTCGAGGCCTTTAGTGAACCTTTGTTGACGAATCCGTTAGTGAAATCCGTTGATGAGGTCGTTAGTTAACCTTCGAGGCCATTAGTGAACCTTTGTTGACGAATCCGTTTGTGAAATCCGTTGATGAGGCCGTTAGTGAACCTTCGTTGACGAATCCGTTAGTGAAATCCGTTGATGAGGCCGTTAGTGAACCTTCGAGGCCGTTAGTGAACCTTCGAGGCCGTTAGTGAACCTTTGTTGACGAAACGTTAGTGAAATCCGTTGATGAGGCCGTTAGTGAACCTTCGAGGCTGTTAGTGAACCTTTGTTGTCGAATCCGTTAGTGAAATCCGTTGATGAGGCCGTTAGTGAACCTTCGAGGCCGTTAGTGAACCTTTGTTGACGAATCCGTTAGTGAAATCCGTTGATGAGGCCGTTAGTGAACCTTTGACGAATTGCTGCTTTGAAGCCGTGTGCTGTTTGGCGTTGCAGTTGACTTTTGCGGGGATGCGGGCATGGTTGACTGTGGACCATTTCCTGCTGGGGATGAAGTGCCTCGAGTTGCAGATGTTGTTTGACTTCGCGGTGGTACCTGTTATGTGCTTTGCAGGTATATGTGCTAGTGCAAGAAGATGCATGAAGTGTGAAATGAAGAGAGAAATTGTGCTCGTGGTGCAATGTGATTTGAAAGAAGTTTTGCATGAGAGAGAGCTTTTTTAGGAATGGATAAAGTGATTTTGTGTGCGGTGTGATTTGAGGAAAGCCTCGGATGCATTCATACCTTCACTTACCATTGCCGCTTGATTGGAGATGGATTGCCGAAGGATGTTGATACTTTTGATGAAGATGATGAACTGCCGTTGCCTTCGATGGAATGTTGTTGAGATGACATTCTGAATGATGGGTTGGTCATGCCAAAGGCTTCCTACGTATCCTTTGAAGGGAATCAGACCAGCGTAGTTCAAGGATGATGGAGAATGCTGGAGGAGAAGCTAGGAGCAAAGCAAAGTAAAGCACATACTTTTGCACATAGAAGGAGAAAAAGAAAACGAAAAATCTTTTTTTTTTTTTTTTTTTTTTTTTTTTAAGATTAGAAAGGAAAGAATATGCACACATGTGAGGAAAAGATTTTTTTTTAGTTCGTGGGTGAACCATTTTAACCATTGTGTGCTTGTGAAGCCAACCCAAGATCAAGTCATGTTCAGTCGAAGTCCGGATTGCCTCGCTTGAATTCTGTTGTCACCGGTGTGCCAAACGAAGATTGATGTCTAGCCCCAAGAGATTTGTCGATTATGGGGCTTCAAAAGGCTTTTGATGCCGAGATGAGGGGTTGCTGATTGTAAAGCCCCTAGAATGCCTTTGATGCCAAATTTTGAGGGACTTGCATAGCTCCAAGATAAATCAGCTCTTGGCCCATTCGAGTAAATCGCCCTTTGTTGTTGTAGTGAGCAAGCCCCAAGAGGAGATCGTTGATGCCAAGCTTCGAGAGATTGCAAACCCCAAGTGTCGTGGGCTTGTAGATGGTGGGATGTGAAGACCTTTCATTGTAAAGCCCCAAATTATCTCGTGATTGGCTCGGCATTGAGAGCGGATGTACCGTTTGGTAGAATTCTTGATAGAGATCTCTTTCTTGCTCTTACTGGGGAGATGAATGGCCTCATTGTGGTCGATACCTAAATGGCTGAGGGCTTATGTCAAAGGATGCAGTAATGTCTTGTGGTGCCGTCGAGGTTGTGGAGGATAAGGTCTTGGCGTGATAAAGTCTCAAATGAGTATGCTTGCTTGACTCTTCTTGAGTTGAACTAATGACGGATCTTCGGATGCAACTAGTGCTGTGGCCCAACTTTATCTGAGCTGCACCTTATGCTTTCGATCTTGGAGAAGGGGGTGCTGAATTGCAGAAACATTGGGATTGGCCGTGGCATTTCCCGCTATAACCCTGTTTTGATTAGAGTTTAGCATATTGAATCTTTTTCCTTTTCTCTAAGACTTCCTTCAAAATCTCGCTGTGAGTTCTAACAAAAATCATCAACTTCATTCATAACATCGGAGTCTTCATTTAAAACCAAGAGGCCTTTGACTTGAAGTGTTAAGAGACCCTTGAATCTTGATTGTTCTCATGGGGCCATAAGACTACTCCACATTGCACTTGCTCGAGTATTGTTGCCCAAAAGACTGTCGGTCGCGAAGCCCTAATACTGCCCTTTGCTTGAATTACTGTAATGCCGTAGCCCGAAAGATTGTAGATTGCGAAGCCCGTTGAGACCTTCGATGCCGAATTGAGGAAGCTTCCAATGTTGCACATGACTTGGCTGGGGATACTGCTGGGGAGTTAATTGCTCTTTGCCGAGGGAGCCTTTAAGACTTGACTGTAGCCCCTAGAGTGCCATCATTGATTGCGAGAAAGGTCCACCCTTGATTGGGGAAACGAGCACGGGCACACATGACAAGAGGGCTTTTTGACATCCCTTTTGAGGGACTTTGAGGATAGTCTCACACATCTTTCTTGAGCATAGCCCCTAGGGCGTATTGATTGCCAAACGAAGCAAAAGAATCCATTGTTCTTGAGTCACATAGCCCCTAGGGCGTCACCATTTATTGAGCAAAGCAAGAGTGACTCGTCCTCGTGTGAGGGAATAAACATGAGAGGATATGGCAAGAGCTACTCCATTTCTCAGGAGCCTTTCGGTGTACTTTAGAAGCGCATACTTGAAGAAGCTTTGAAAACTGAGACACATGGTGTTGCTATTTGCTGCCCAAGCCAATTGTCTAGCTATGGGTTATTTGTGCAACCTCGTGCCCTTTTGTAATGGGCTCGTTCTCGGATGGGTCTTGGTTATCACGGGCCTTCTTTTCATGAACCCAAGAATGCACACTACTGGAGAATGATGCCAATAACCCAAGACAACCTTTGATGGTGCTATATCTTGTCGAGCCTTTTGCAATCCCAAAGTTGACTCGGTGGGGAATTGACTTGCTGAGGAGATTCAATGTAGAACTTGTCTTCTTTAGAGGCCGGGGATCTCCATTTCTCTTTCCCTTCTCTCTCTCACTCTCTCATTTTTTTTTATGACGCACCCTGTTTTTTGCCTAGACCGCCCTTTCGGGTTTTCAATCTAGCGGGCATCTCTTTTGCGTCTTCATTTTTGACTCGATTAATGAGGAAGTGTGCATTGACTCTAGCTGAGGATGAGAGACATGTGATTTTGCGGTGAAAACCTTTTGTCACTAAAGATGAGTGACATTGACTCGACTAGGGAAGTGTCCCTAGTATTGACATGTACTTTTTTTATTGAATTGAATGACTCACGAAGGCAAGTAAGTCATTAAGAGAGAAGAGAAGGAAATCCCCAATTTGATTGGAAGAAATTGGGAGTATGCAGAAAGAATAGAAGTCCTTAGACTCGACAAGGAACGCGAAATGATTCCAAATCTAAGAAAGTTGTTCAATCTTTTTGGTGATTAATTCATTGGCAAATGAATCGTACAAAGATGTCTTGACAAGTTCGAGATAAGGCCGATCACCCTAACGCGCTAGGACTAAACATATCTTCTTTCTTGCATGAAACCGGACCCGCAGGTTGCCTACGTTCCTCCAGTGTAGAGGCTCAGGTCACCGTATTTCTTGTGAATTCTCCATTCTTCGGGATGGAATTGTTGCTTCGTCGTGTAGCTTCGTCCTCCTTTGGTGGATGGAATGATGTTGATCTTGATGTGAACTTCTTTGATTGAGGGGGATTTTTTTTTTATTTTTTTTTTGTGCTCTAACTTTTGCCTAGGTTGATTTGAAGAGTTCAACCTAGCGAGCATTTTTTTTTTTTTTTTAATCCCCCCTTTGAAACATTGCTTGATTTTTCTCCATGGTTGTTGCTTCACCTTTGATGTCTTGGCTTTGTCTTCGTCGTTGATGATGTTGCCTTCGTCACAATGTTTAGCCCCTAGGCGTTCAAGTGATGGCCTTCATTCCAAAACTCGTTTAGACATCTTTTCATCATTTTGCCAAGAATTAGATTGAACAATTTGGAAGAGTGTATGAGGACAAGAACGACTTTTTTTTTTTATTCGATGATAAGACTCGACACTTAACATGGGACGAGAGAAAACATTGATGCACACTAAAGAGGACTTTTGACTCCTTATTTTTTTTTTTTTTTTTTTTTTTAAATCCTATTTTCTAAGTAGAGAAAGAGAAACGAAGATTGCTGTCGTAGTCCCCATTGTCGTTGTAGTCTTCCATGCACTACATTCGTCCATGTCGTTGCTCGGATTGCTCGGGAACCCTTCATCGTTGAAGCTTGTCTCGTAGGAAGACTCGGCCATTTCTCGGAGCAAATTGTCGACTCTAATTCCCACATCATACATGCTTGCAAAATCGGAGTGAAAAGCCCCACTAAGATTAGTGCGGTAGTCCATTTTCAAACACTTCAAGAAGATGTCCATTTTTTCCTTCTTGGAAGGCCTATCAACCATCTCGGCTAGCTTGTCGTTCCAACGGCGATAGAAGCCCCCAAATGATTCATCACCCATTTGCACGGTGCTCTCCAATTCTTTCTTGGTGGGACGGAACATGGAGTTGCCTTGGTATTGTGACTTGAAGGCAAGCATAGCGGCATCCCAATTGAGGCGGGTGGAAATCGGAAGACCCATGTACCAATCTTTTGCGACCCCATCGAGAGTAAGCGGGAAGCATTGTGCCATTATTTGAGGAGACACTTTCTTCGGCAGCATGGCCCAAATGTAGGAGTCGACATGAGCGTCGGGGCAAGAGGTGCCTTTGAACTTGCCAATATCGGGCATCTTGAATTTTTCGGGAAGAGCCTCCATTGTGTTTATGAGGAGGGAAGCTTGATGGAGATCGGTGCTCGGGCCTTTGTGCAAATTTAGCCCACTAAGCCTTTGGTCAATGTATGACATGAGAGTGTTGACCAAACCGGTATCAATGCTTTGGACCTTTCCTTCATTCGTGAGCCCCTTTAATCGGTTCTTGAGTTGAGCAACTTCTTTCTCGTGGACCGTTTTCACATGCTTGTAACGCCATAGATCATCCTTGCGGCGGACATTCTCGGCTAGTGTATCAACTTGCTCTTTCAATGCTTCCGCCATGCGGAATAACCCTTCGTTGGACACGGGAATGCCGTTGTTGTTGCCATTTGAAGCCATTGGACCTATGGAGAGAACACGGTTGATCTTAGGATGGCCCCACAAACACCTTTTGAGTAAAGTAACTTCACCCACAACAAAGGAAAAAGACTCAACCACATAAAGAAAAAGACTATTTTTTTTTATTTACAAAGTCGGAAGGACGGAGTCCTTTTTGGGGTTTCTAGAAAAATAGTGGAATCGTCACACTAGTATATAGACCTTCTCGCGGTCCCATATACTCATCGGATGCCACCACGTTTGTGATACCTACATGTGACGGGATTAAACTAAATTAATGTAGTAAATCATACTGGCGGGGACGGATTTTTATTTTCGTCCAAAATAACCACTTTTGGGGACGGAGTTTTATTTCGTCCATTGCAACAAGTTGGCATGTATGATTTGAAGACATTAGTTTATGGAAATCTCGGCACATGAAAAACCGACTTGGTCACGGAGTGTTAGACCCTAGACTAGAATTGTGTGGCTTGTGCTCGGATAAAGAGAGGCTTAAAGGTCACCCCCGGCATGTAGTCTTGAACTACGCCACGGGCTGAGGTTGACCGCTTCGAAAGAGTCAAGGTCGGGTGGAGCTTGAAACTTTCTAGGACGGGCCTCGACGGGTTTGGGGTTGGACTTGTGCGACTCGATAGTGAGCAATTGATAAGAATATGTGCATGTAGTGTGAGGTCTAACAAGTGACAAAATATATATATATATTTTTTTTCAAAAGAAATAAAAAAAAACAAATAAGCACATAATTACAACTTTCGAATCACCCGTGTGACCGATAAAAATAAACAGAAAGTAAAAACTGTTTTGTGCAGGCCCGGTGCCCACACACTGTCAAAATCACTCTGTTCTGTGCACTGTTCTGTTTCTAGAAAATGCCCAGAAGCGCGCGCATTAGGATGCCTACTCGGGAGGCGCGCACGTTAGACAAAGAGGGGCAGAGGCGCCCGCATCTGGGTAACAACCTGTAAATCAGCGGGTTCAAGGGATTGCCTTGACCCTAAATAAAAATGCTTTCCCCTGCAGAATTTGTTAGCACAGAAACATGAAATGGAAGGACAAGAAGGAAGACGGGCGATTCTGGTAATTGGGGTCGGACGCGCGCGCTTTAGGCCAAGGAGGCCAGAGGCGCGCGCTTCCCACCCTTTTTACCAGAATGCCCAGAAAACAGTAATAATAACACCAAAAGTTAACAACGCAAGTTTAACCCTCTAAATCGTCCCCAGCGGAGTCGCCACTGTAGATACCCCGGGAAACCACAACTTGGCTAGAGCGCGTGAATTATCCTAGGATGTCTAACTTGTTTTAGATTGTTTAGAGTCGCCACCTATGTTTTTAAAGGAACATAAGAAAAACCTAGAAATAGCCTAATTTATGTACAAAACCAGAGATTCGGGAGAGAAGGGTTCGGGGGTTAGGTGACGGAGTGGGAAGTACTTAAACACCCACTCCGCCCCGCTTATGCGGGTCTTGCTACTATTGGTGTTCTAATGCTAAATTTCCTTCAATTTATTAACAGTGCTAACAATTATAATGTAAAGAAAAAGGGGAAGAAAAGAGAATTGTTTTATTTATAAATTTATGCTAAACAATTACATTAAGAAATGTATAGGAAATTAAAGTAGAGATTAAAATGTAGGGAGATAACCTTAACCAACTTTAATGTAGTAAAGTGGTCATTTGGTCATGTCCCAATTGATGGGGATTGCATACTAGTAAGACTAGAATAAAAGAGAAGAAGAATAAAAGTACCTTTAGAAAAGAGGACCTTAGACTTTGACTTGAAGATGGTGTTGTTTGTAGAGAAATGGTTGTGCAACACTTTGTGTCGTGTTTGTTTGTAGGGAAAATGTGTTGAGAGAACTTGTGTATAGTTCTTGTAGGGAAGATCAAGTTTTTGGGTCCAAAGAGTGTAAAAAGAGTCCCTTTCTAAGGTAGAAGATGATGGTTTTTATAGGTAAAAAAGAGAGGGAAAGGTTGGAAGGAAATTGGTCAATCCATGTGAGATGGAATTGACCAATAGAAAATAAGATAAATAAAATAATAAATAAAAGAAATAAAAGAAAATCAAATAAAATAAAAATGAATTATTTTGTTTTAAAGAGATGGCTAGAATAATGGGATTGGAGGTTATAAAACTAGGGGGGATGAATGTGGATGAGAAAAGAAGTCTTTTGTGATCAAGAAAGAGATGTTGCAAATAAGAAAAGAGAGGGAAATAAGGTGCAATCCGTTACTGCCAAAATGGGAAGCGCGCGAGTCCCGCTTTTGGGGCGAGACGCGCGCGCAGCCCGTTAACAGTTCCGGAAGCGCCCGCGGCAGAAAAGGACAGAATGACATAATGACCCTAAAAGTTAACTATGTTATGCAGTTTAGTCCAAAACTAACGGAATCAGTTAGGAACTTAACCGAAGTAACAGAAATCAACAAAAATAAGTTAAATAAAAATCCTTTGTATGCAATCGGGGTGAGAGGTCCAAGGCGGGGTGTCTACACTTATGTCCTTCGAGGCTGATTACCAGGACTTCCTTGCTCGTCTCATGCCCCGCCTGATTATAGAGGGTGATCAGGATTAGGCCCAGGGGGTTGTTCATGTCCCTTTTCGTCCACAGCTTGGACCAGCTTCTTTTTCCTACAGCGTGGATGATGGAGTAAAGAGTACCGAGGATCTTCCCGCGCAGTATGATATGCCTGAGGAACTTGTACCTCCTGCCAACGCGACCATGATATGATTTATGACCCTTCTTCCGTCATTTCCATCACTTTATAAATTTATATCTCTGTTTATCATTTATCCGAGGATTTTGATATCTCCGTTTGTTTCTTCTCAACAGGTGCCCATTGCTGAGTATAGAGAGGTCGCGGGACGGCTCGCCCAGTTCATGGCCTATGACAAGAGGATGAAGAGAGAGACAGCGGGGCTGCTCGGACGGTTGGCTCAGGAGACATCGGAGCTAGCTTCTTGCGGGAAGAGGCCTCGGACTGACAGATGATAGTGCGGTAGTGGCGACATGTCTTAGATAGGATTCCCCATTCTCCTTTTTTTTGTTGAGGATGTACTTATTGCCTCGGCGTAGGCGAAGACAATTTTTCCTTTCTTTGGTTTGTACCTATGCAACAATTATTTCCTAACTATAGCACACAATACATTAGTTAATTTTAGTTTTATTTCTGACTGTGTAAATGTATTGACTCACATCCGGTTGGTCAACTGAGGGTTAATATCATGAGATGGATTCGCGTTGGGTCATTTATATGTGATGTATGAACTGCTTTGGATGGATTTCTGGGGTGATTGGGACATGTTTTGACTTGTCGGGCAACCTGAAATCTGAGCAGAGTTGTTGTTGTCCTGTCTTGGGAGATGTCTCATACGAGACATCGATGTCTCGTACGAGCCATCCTTTCGATCTGCGGCTGTTTCTCCTTTTTCCTCGAGGATTTGGTGTCCAAACTTGTATATAAACACCTCTAGTCCGTCCTAGAATACCATGCAGCTCTGAATCAGTTCTGGGAACCTTTCTTTTGGAGTAGAATTCTCAACCTTTCGCTCGTAATGGCCCTAAGTAAGTCCGTCCCTTCATCAATAATTGTTTATGAGTTCTCCTTGGACTTAGAGTTAGTGGAACGCTACGAGAATGATTTAGCAACGTTCTTTCGCTCGTTTAATAAACCTCGCCAAGAGAGATTCGTGGAGATGTTCGGTTTCATTATAGTGATGTTTGGACCTCTCCTCTTTTATCTTATGATGGCTACAAATATTACATTATTTTTGTTGACCACTTCACAAAATACACTTGGCTATATCCTCTTAAACACAAAAATGATGCCGCACAGGTTTTCACCAACTTCAAAAATCTTGTTGAAATTTTTTTCAATCGCTCTATCATCACCATCTTCAGTGATAATGGTGGCGAATACATAGGACTCCGCCCTCTTCTCACATCTCTTGGAATTAATCACCTCACTTCTCCTCCCCACACTCAGAGTTCGATAATTGTTATCAAGACGTACGTTAATAACATAGGATTCACATTTTCCAACGTAATGGACAAACTCGTTGGGAAGGAGAAGCAAGGTCCATGCAACTGGTGTCTCCAAAATCGAAGACGGTTCGTCATCAACAACATGGCATGTTCAGAATTGGAGTCAAAGGGATTGATTTCCTCAGTATGGATTGCAACTGGAGATGGTTCGTCATCGGCAAAAAGAGTATATTCAGAATTGGGTCAAGGCCATTGATTCCTCAGTATGGGTACTCTCTAAACTCTAAGCTCTACTTATCGCAAGTATTGTTTTCAAAAATGATTTTCAAAATACCTTAAACCTCAGTTTTCGTATTTTCAGAGTCGAACTACATTTGGTCTGATTTCCTTCCGAGGAATACATAGGCAGCTTTTTAGTACGACCATACCCCTAGTTCAAAATGTCGTCTTTTCTATCGACGACGTTACTTCTTTCATGAGTATCGTCGCCGAGGGGCTCTGTAGACACCCTATTTTGGACGTTCATTCATAATCACACTACTTCTGTGTCTCGCCTTTGATTTGGGTCGAAACTCGTTAAGTTGGACATGTTTCATTAAGTTTCTGACTGACTCCGTTAGTTAGGGGCCAAACTGAACATCAAAACTATCGCAGAGGGCAAATAAGTGATTCCAGTACTTAGATGCCTCGTACGAGACATTGATGTCTCGTACGAGGTATCCCCCTCGACAGTCGGGTTTTTGGTCAGTTTCCTTGTTGATCTTAACCTCTTTTCTTGGCAAACACTCATGCAATCCGGGGAAACCTAATGGACGATCCTAGAGTCCAAAAATACCTCTGTAGAGATCAACTCATTGATTCCCACTTCAACTTACCTTCTTGGCCAAAACCCTAGGTCAAAATCTCCTATAAATATAAGGTTTTTGAACCAGAAAAAGGGTAGACTCTATATTCACCAAACAACCACTTAAAATCTGATCAAAGAAGCTCTCATAATCAACCCCTCTCTGATACCCACGAAATTTGGAGGATCAAGGCCTTTAGTCAAGGCCATCCATAGGATTCTTGAAGAAAACGCTTAAGTAAAATCTTTGCTTTCTATCTTCTCATCTCCTTCTTTGCTTTGAAGTAGTGTGATTCCATCAAAGGATCAGCCTAGAGCCTCTCCAATCCATAGAGATGGTCTCGAAGCACATAATCCGACATCCCAACTAAATAAGGAATTATTTATTTGTTTGTTATTATCTTTTGGTACATGAATGCGTAACTTTGAAATGATGATGATGATTTCTTAGCAAGACCAATCCTAGATTGGGTGAATTGGGTGCTCCTTGACCTTCCCAATTCATAACTTAACCCCCGAATCTAGACATCTCGGTCCGTGTTCCGACAATAACATGGTGGCGACTCTCAAATCAACAAGAAGGTAAATCGAAGGTGAAACCGTGCCATCAAAGCAAAACCTCGCGCGCAAACATATGTATTGGAGAAGGGACCACCTTGATTCTATCTTGGAGGGTAACCCTACATGGCATGTACGTATTCAAGGGAAAACTGCACACCCACTTGGCAAATATTAGTAGCATGAGTGTTAGGACAACAATTATCACAAAATCATTAAGAGCATTGGCATTTACGGAAACACCATTAGTGGTCATCTTATCGAATTTTTGAATAATGCTACCTGTTTAGCAAAATCATCACTAACACTCAACTCATGTACTCCCCTTGTTTTACCCTAGACCCTCTTTGTTGAGAATTATCCCCCAACATCTCAAGCAGTTCTTGGGTTTATGCAGCGATTTTAGATCCTAGAAAACCACCATTTGCATTGTCAACCATCGCTTGGTCAACATGATTCAACCCCCCATAAAAATCTGATGCAACAGAGGTAAAGGAAAATTGTGATGGGGACATTGTACTTGAAGCATCTTAATTATATCTTATGCCTCATGGAATGGCTCACCTTGTTCTTGCACAAAACATATGATTTTCTGTATAAAGGTGGCAAGAGTCGCATGTGGGAAATATTTACTCAAGAAAGAGTCATGCAATTTATCCCAAGTCCTAATGCTCCTAGGAGGTAACAACATCAACCACATTTTAGCTGCCCCTTGTAAATAAAAAGAGAAGCATTTAAGTCTCAATTGTTCATCAGTTACCCCATCTTTCAATGGAAATCCTGAGATAGTCATCATATACTCCCTTAAAAAGTTTAAAGAGTCCTCAGCTGGAAGACCCTGAAACGTAGGCAACATATTAAAGTACTACCCCTTAAGCTCATATGCTTTCGCTGCATCACTCAATAAAATACAAGACACCGATGTGTCTACCTTAGGTCTAGCATATTCATTCATAGTAGAGGTATTAGGCATCTCTACTTCAGATTCTTCTCCCTCGGTGGAAGAAATTTCTTGCTCACTCAAAGTTACCTCTGTCTCAGTGACAGAAGCTTCAGATTTGGTTTCTGACTCTTGGATAGAGGGAATGCCCCTACAAAGTCGATCAATATTATCGTTTACAAGGACCAACTCGGGATCCAAGGAACGCCTACCAAACATACACCGATTAAATAAACTTGTAATTCACAACAAGCGCCTGTTAACGGCGCCAAAAACTTGATAGAGAAAAATCCCACGTGTTATAAAACCTTGCAAGTGCACAAGTACCGAAGTAGCAATGTACAAGAGTAAAGGTCGAACCACAGAGACTTGAGTGAAAACAAATATATTTAATTAATGTAAATGTAACCAGGGGTTTGTTTGATTGATTACCTAAACTAATGTAAACTAAAATTGTAAATAATTAAACTAAATTAAAAACGCAAAATCAAAGCAAGGGTTTCACTAAAAAGGGTTAAAGGAGTTCACGGATTGGAATCCACAATTACGGTCACTTTATGCTAATTTGTTAACTAAAGAAATAGTGTTATTTTCGGGTTTGTTCACTTATTTAAGAATTGGGACGGTTAGGTGGCCGAATTGAAATCCTTTTACTCGATGTATATTAACCCTTTCGCAAGGTCTGATTAATACACAAATAATTTATTAGGCATCTAAGAACATAAAAACCTATCTTTTCTCAATTTCCGCAAGGTCCAAGATTAAAGCTATTCAACACAACAATGGCTATGTCTAAATCTCCACGCAAGTGCAAGAATTTAGACCCGGATAATTAAAGAGCCAATAATATTTTATCATAAGATTGAAATTCTAAACCTGAATTAAAACTATTGTGTTAAACCAAAACAAAGATTATATGGAAGAATTAATATCGCATAGCATAAAGATCACGTAATTGTTTATATCCAATCCGCAAATCTAGATGTTTAGCTACTCATACTCATACTTAAAATCACAAGAATAATAAAAGAATTCATAAACCTGGATATTAAGCTTCATGATGATAAATTCTAAATCTTGTTACAAACCTTAAAAAGTAAAATAAAGCATAATAAAAACTGAGTCTTGAAACACTACTTAAATACTAAATAGGAGAGGTGTCCAAACTTGGAGAGGAATACTTCAAATCTTGGAAAATAAGGAAATTCTGGATCTCAGGCAGTCAGACCAGGCGGGCGCTCGGTAAGGACCAGGTGGGCGCCTGGTATTTGGCAGTAACTTAGTAACTTGCCTCGAAAAGTACCAACTTGCCTCGAAAAGTACCAGGTAAGCTGGCCCTGGTAGACACCAAGCGGGCGCCTGGTACCAAAATCTGACATTTTGCTCTTCTTCCATTCTTTGACTCGCTTGCCTCCCGTTGACTTTGACTTTGACTCTGTTTTTACCAAGTATAATGTTTTGCTATTATCATAGTGTGGTAATGGCATCAATCAAATAGGGGGAGATTGTCAGGATTCATTGTTAGTACACCCACTTAATTTGATTGAGCCATACCACGTGTCTTTTTATGGACTTTAGGACCGCATGTAATGAAGTTATACTTCAATTTTTTAGATAAGTCTATTTCTAGATTTTTGTTTGTCTAGGCTGAGTAGTTCGGTTTACTCCTTAGCGGTTTAAGTGTTCAAGCCGCACTTGTGCCATGCTTTGAACCGCCAGCATAGAGCTTCAGTTTCTTATGAAACCGCATATCAAGATCAACCTTGGAACCGCTCTTATGCTTGGTGGAACCGCGCAGTAAATGAAGAATTCGCAGAGTCATTTATTCCTTAGACAAACATTCCCTTTACAACCATAAAAGGAATGTATTATGTCTTGTCAAAATAACTCTAAGTTAACTTGGAGTTTCTGCAAGGAATGTCGGTTTGTCTACAAGTTTGAATTGTTTACCGTTAGTCCTTTCTGCAAAAAAGAACAGTTGTCAGGTAGTGGTGCTACAACTACCTAGGACTACAAGACAAAACCAAGGACGAAAATGACAGCTCAACCAATGGGATTTCGACAGCAATTGTACCAACCGATCGGATTCAAATCTTTGTCCAATGGTCACAAGGGTGCATTGCCTATAAATAGCCTTCATTATACAACAATGAAGGTTGCTGAGCTTCAAGAGATTTATTCCCAAGTATTCAAGTTTGCTTTGAAGATTGAAACCCAGATATTCAAACCTTCAACCATCTCCTTAGCAAACCCAGAATTCCTTCATCAAGCTTCAAGCATATCAACCATTCATACTCAGCCTTTACACCGAAAGATTTCCATTTGCTCAACCATCATTTAGATACTTAGAGCATTTGATTTCTTTTCACACACACACCCGATTTATATAATCATATAGATTATATATTTCGAAAACACCGGTGGTTATACTAGTTCTATAGGTTAGATTGTTTAGTTAGAGTTTAGATTCATCTTGTAAAACCTCCTCTAATTAATACAAGTCTAATAGCTATTAGAAAATCCTAGACTAACCATCTAGGTAGAGGACGTATTTCATTTAAGAACGAACCTCTTCAATTTGTGTGTTTGATCTTTACTTTTCTGTCTTGTCATTTACTTTTCCGTTTGTGGTATTTAACTTGAATCCATATACGAAATGACTTGAAAAGTGAATTGTGTTTTTCTTTGATCTTCAAGTTGATCTATCGGTTGCATCATAGTGTTTTTAACCCGAGTCTAACCGCCCAACTCTTTAACTATCAGTTTGGCCAAAACCGCTAAAACTCCGCTGTGCATTTTATTAGTTCGGTTTTAAGTGCTTTAAACTGCAGTTAACCAAACTGATAAGTACTCGGTTGATTTTCAAGGGTATTTTACGAAAAAGTTTGGACCGCTATTCACCCCTCTCTAGCGGTTCTATACCCTTGTTTCCCTCTGGGACCAACAGACATCACTGTTGCAAGTTGTATTGTTTACCGTTAGTCCTTTCTGCAAGTTTGAATTGTTTACCGTTAGTCCTTTCTGCAAAAAAGAACAGTTGTCAGGTAGTGGTGCTACAACTACCTAGGACTACAAGACAAAACAAGGACGAAAATGACAGCTCAACCAATGGGATTTCGACAGCAATTGTACCAACCGATCGGATTCAAATCTTTGTCCAATGGTCACAAGGGTGCATTGCCTATAAATAGCCTTCATTATACAACAATGAAGGTTGCTGAGCTTCAAGAGATTTATTCCCAAGTATTCAAGTTTGCTTTGAAGATTGAAACCCAGATATTCAAACCTTCAACCATCTCCTTAGCAAACCCAGAATTCCTTCATCAAGCTTCAAGCATATCAACCATTCATACTCAGCCTTTACACCGAAAGATTTCCATTTGCTCAACCATCATTTAGATACTTAGAGCATTTGATTTCTTTTCACACACACACCCGATTTATATAATCATATAGATTATATATTTCGAAAACACCGGTGGTTATACTAGTTCTATAGGTTAGATTTTTAGTTAGAGTTTAGATTCATCTTGTAAAACCTCCTCTAATTAATACAAGTCTAATAGCTATTAGAAAATCCTAGACTAACCATCTAGGTAGAGGACGTATTTCATTTAAGAACGAACCTCTTCAATTTGTGTGTTTGATCTTTACTTTTCTGTCTTGTCATTTACTTTTCCGTTTGTGGTATTTAACTTGAATCCATATACGAAATGACTTGAAAAGTGAATTGTGTTTTTCTTTGATCTTCAAGTTGATCTATCGGTTGCATCATAGTGTTTTTAACCCGAGTCTAACCGCCCAACTCTTTAACTATCAGTTTGGCCAAAACCGCTAAAACTCCGCTGTGCATTTTATTAGTTCGGTTTTAAGTGCTTTAAACTGCAGTTAACCAAACTGATAAGTACTCGGTTGATTTTCAAGGGTATTTTACGAAAAAGTTTGGACCGCTATTCACCCCTCTCTAGCGGTTCTATACCCTTGTTTCCCTCTGGGACCAACAGACATCACTGTTGCAAGTTGTATTGTTTACCGTTAGTCCTTTCTGCAAGTTTGAATTGTTTACCGTTAGTCCTTTCTGCAAAAAAGAACAGTTGTCAGGTAGTGGTGCTACAACTACCTAGGACTACAAGACAAAACCAAGGACGAAAATGACAGCTCAACCAATGGGATTTCGACAGCAATTGTACCAACCGATCGGATTCAAATCTTTGTCCAATGGTCACAAGGGTGCATTGCCTATAAATAGCCTTCATTATACAACAATGAAGGTTGCTGAGCTTCAAGAGATTTATTCCCAAGTATTCAAGTTTGCTTTGAAGATTGAAACCCAGATATTCAAACCTTCAACCATCTCCTTAGCAAACCCAGAATTCCTTCATCAAGCTTCAAGCATATCAACCATTCATACTCAGCCTTTACACCGAAAGATTTCCATTTGCTCAACCATCATTTAGATACTTAGAGCATTTGATTTCTTTTCACACACACACCCGATTTATATAATCATATAGATTATATATTTCGAAAACACCGGTGGTTATACTAGTTCTATAGGTTAGATTGTTTAGTTAGAGTTTAGATTCATCTTGTAAAACCTCCTCTAATTAATACAAGTCTAATAGCTATTAGAAAATCCTAGACTAACCATCTAGGTAGAGGACGTATTTCATTTAAGAACGAACCTCTTCAATTTGTGTGTTTGATCTTTACTTTTCTGTCTTGTCATTTACTTTTCCGTTTGTGGTATTTAACTTGAATCCATATACGAAATGACTTGAAAAGTGAATTGTGTTTTTCTTTGATCTTCAAGTTGATCTATCGGTTGCATCATAGTGTTTTTAACCCGAGTCTAACCGCCCAACTCTTTAACTATCAGTTTGGCCAAAACCGCTAAAACTCCGCTGTGCATTTTATTAGTTCGGTTTTAAGTGCTTTAAACTGCAGTTAACCAAACTGATAAGTACTCGGTTGATTTTCAAGGGTATTTTACGAAAAAGTTTGGACCGCTATTCACCCCTCTCTAGCGGTTCTATACCCTTGTTTCCCTCTGGGACCAACAGACATCACTGTTGCAAGTTGTATTGTTTACCGTTAGTCCTTTCTGCAAGTTTGAATTGTTTACCGTTAGTCCTTTCTGCAAAAAAGAACAGTTGTCAGGTAGTGGTGCTACAACTACCTAGGACTACAAGACAAAACCAAGGACGAAAATGACAGCTCAACCAATGGGATTTCGACAGCAATTGTACCAACCGATCGGATTCAAATCTTTGTCCAATGGTCACAAGGGTGCATTGCCTATAAATAGCCTTCATTATACAACAATGAAGGTTGCTGAGCTTCAAGAGATTTATTCCCAAGTATTCAAGTTTGCTTTGAAGATTGAAACCCAGATATTCAAACCTTCAACCATCTCCTTAGCAAACCCAGAATTCCTTCATCAAGCTTCAAGCATATCAACCATTCATACTCAGCCTTTACACCGAAAGATTTCCATTTGCTCAACCATCATTTAGATACTTAGAGCATTTGATTTCTTTTCACACACACACCCGATTTATATAATCATATAGATTATATATTTCGAAAACACCGGTGGTTATACTAGTTCTATAGGTTAGATTGTTTAGTTAGAGTTTAGATTCATCTTGTAAAACCTCCTCTAATTAATACAAGTCTAATAGCTATTAGAAAATCCTAGACTAACCATCTAGGTAGAGGACGTATTTCATTTAAGAACGAACCTCTTCAATTTGTGTGTTTGATCTTTACTTTTCTGTCTTGTCATTTACTTTTCCGTTTGTGGTATTTAACTTGAATCCATATACGAAATGACTTGAAAAGTGAATTGTGTTTTTCTTTGATCTTCAAGTTGATCTATCGGTTGCATCATAGTGTTTTTAACCCGAGTCTAACCGCCCAACTCTTTAACTATCAGTTTGGCCAAAACCGCTAAAACTCCGCTGTGCATTTTATTAGTTCGGTTTTAAGTGCTTTAAACTGCAGTTAACCAAACTGATAAGTACTCGGTTGATTTTCAAGGGTATTTTACGAAAAAGTTTGGACCGCTATTCACCCCTCTCTAGCGGTTCTATACCCTTGTTTCCCTCTGGGACCAACAGACATCACTGTTGCAAGTTGTATTGTTTACCGTTAGTCCTTTCTGCAAGTTTGAATTGTTTACCGTTAGTCCTTTCTGCAAAAAAGAACAGTTGTCAGGTAGTGGTGCTACAACTACCTAGGACTACAAGACAAAACCAAGGACGAAAATGACAGCTCAACCAATGGGATTTCGACAGCAATTGTACCAACCGATCGGATTCAAATCTTTGTCCAATGGTCACAAGGGTGCATTGCCTATAAATAGCCTTCATTATACAACAATGAAGGTTGCTGAGCTTCAAGAGATTTATTCCCAAGTATTCAAGTTTGCTTTGAAGATTGAAACCCAGATATTCAAACCTTCAACCATCTCCTTAGCAAACCCAGAATTCCTTCATCAAGCTTCAAGCATATCAACCATTCATACTCAGCCTTTACACCGAAAGATTTCCATTTGCTCAACCATCATTTAGATACTTAGAGCATTTGATTTCTTTTCACACACACACCCGATTTATATAATCATATAGATTATATATTTCGAAAACACCGGTGGTTATACTAGTTCTATAGGTTAGATTGTTTAGTTAGAGTTTAGATTCATCTTGTAAAACCTCCTCTAATTAATACAAGTCTAATAGCTATTAGAAAATCCTAGACTAACCATCTAGGTAGAGGACGTATTTCATTTAAGAACGAACCTCTTCAATTTGTGTGTTTGATCTTTACTTTTCTGTCTTGTCATTTACTTTTCCGTTTGTGGTATTTAACTTGAATCCATATACGAAATGACTTGAAAAGTGAATTGTGTTTTTCTTTGATCTTCAAGTTGATCTATCGGTTGCATCATAGTGTTTTTAACCCGAGTCTAACCGCCCAACTCTTTAACTATCAGTTTGGCCAAAACCGCTAAAACTCCGCTGTGCATTTTATTAGTTCGGTTTTAAGTGCTTTAAACTGCAGTTAACCAAACTGATAAGTACTCGGTTGATTTTCAAGGGTATTTTACGAAAAAGTTTGGACCGCTATTCACCCCTCTCTAGCGGTTCTATACCCTTGTTTCCCTCTGGGACCAACAGACATCACTGTTGCAAGTTGTATTGTTTAGTGTAGTGGTAGTGTTTTTGAGTGCTAGAGAGAGAGTTTGTTGATCGTCATTGATAGTGTTTTTAAATGCCAGTTATAGTATTTTCAGAGTGTCAGTGATACTGTTAAAAAAAAAAAATCACTTATTTGCAAAATTGTCACCACCCACAAAAATCTCACTTACAAAATATGATTGCATATTTTAAAACCAATTTTTCTAAAATATTTTTAAAAATTGATTATTTTAAGACCAACTCAACCATCATAAAGCCAAATAAAACCCTTGATCTCAAACATGGAACCAGCGGATTATTAGCTACAGTATAATTGTCCAATACTAGTTGCAGCGGTTCCAAGTCCAAGTAGGTTTGAAATGATTCATCAAGGCGAAAGTGAACCCTTATCATTTTCACACACGGAGGAAAAATAACAAAGAAAAGCTCTTTGAGTTTCTACTCTCTCTCTTCACATAAATATCCAACTTCCATCCAAACAAAGGTTTCTCCCTCCCTACTCTCTTTCTCTCTCTTCCCCCTCTCTCCGGTTCGCGATCTGTGCACCGCAGCTTTGAACGCCGAGAGTTCGTCGCCTGTCGTCGATCCTATTCCGTCTTGGTTTATGAGGTGCTCTATTAATCTCTCATACCTTTTCTTGTTTGTTAATTTTCAGATCTGTTCTTCTTTGAGTAGATTCTTCAGTTTTCTTGATGAATATTAACGGTTATAAAAATTTATGTATATATTTGATCCGATTAATATGAATGTTATGGATCTGTAAGAGGTTTTGAAATGGATTTAATGAAAGGTTAATTAACATCGATGTAAATTTAAAGGGCCTTTTTTTTTTTCTAGGGCAAAACGACCGTTCTTTTGTGTTATTGTTATTGGATTAATCGACAATTAAACCAATTTGTATTGTTTTGTGCAGCTCGAAGGAGAAGCCCACTCTCGGGTAAGTCTTTGCTAAATTTATTGATGTTGGTTTTATCGATAATTAAAGTTTTTAGGATTTTCTTGATATTTGAGGTTTTATGGATGTCATAATTGATATGGAAGGGAGTAAGTTGTTGTCTTGTTTGATTGTTGGAATGCCTATTCGGTGTCAAGCTATGCTTATTATGATCTGTGTTGCTATTCTACACCTTCAAGAAACACTGGAACAAATTTATTTATATTTGTGTTTGATAAGATTTTGTTACTTAGTCCTGTTTCTTCTCTTTTGAGTTTAAGTTTGTTTTTCATTTGCATTCCTTTGCTATTATTTTTGGGTGCAAATTGGTGCTCTTGCCTCTACCCTGTAAATGGCTTAGTCTATTATGATACGTTTTTTCCTGCACCAATGCTAAGAGCCACATTTACTAGCTTCTAAAGACAAACTGGATTCTTTATGTGTTTTTTTGTTTACACGTTTCTAGATGGTGATAAAATTCTTCATTTTTTAAAGCAAGGTTATGTTCAAAAATCGCCAAATTGATTTTAAATAGTTGCTAAGGTAGTCTTGTTTTGGTACCAGGGAGTAACTTAGTTATCTAGCTTGATTGGCTTTCCGAACCTCAGTTCCCGATGTAGATTTAGGTATAGTATTTGTAGAACTTCACTAGCTCCAAACTTAGTCAGAACATTATTGATCCCTCAGTCGACTACAGTGTTATGCCATTGTTGTTTGATAATCTCCACTGAAGGCCCAGATATTGACTTGTAAAGGGACATAGTGACATTAGTGGGTCACTACCTAATCCCTTTTTGGCACCAGAATTTTGATAAAAGCTATTCCATCACTAGAAACTATGCTCAATCCCATATGGATCTAATTCGGGTAATTTGTGATAAGCATCGTCAATAGGCCACTTGTTGAATAACACAACGATTTACGGGGAAATGAGCTTTCATTTCCTTTGCATAATATATTTTATAGTTGTTTAGACTGGGAAGGTTACTTTGTTCATTACCTTTCCTTGGTTTATATCGCCCCTTTTTCTGCTTTCTCTCCAACACTACTACTACTTGAAATTTCTGATTATTTTTTAACTTGAGTGGTAGAAGGTCTGCAGGTATTTCCATTCTCTTTAATACCTCCACGAAACAAGTTTTCTTGGGATCCTCATTCTCGTCGTGGGTCACTTGGTTCTTATCTGTTTATGTTTTACTTTGTTATATTTAATTCGATCTCCCCATTTTTCTTCTATCCCCCTCTTTAGTAAGCTACAATTCCTTCCAAAGTCAATTTTTTTCTGTGCTTGTGATAAGCTGATCGCTAATGGCATCAGACAAGTCTGTGAGCAGTACACGAAGATATTTATAGACTGGTGTCTGATGCATAACATGCTTCTGAATCCCATGATTAAACCAGTTCCTCTCTGAACATGCCCTCTTGGGACTGTTCATTTCGGGTGACAGGTGAAGCTTCGGTTAGCCCTCTATCCATGACTTCTTTTCAAAGGCGGAAGAGATGTTTTGGTAGGGGCAGGGGTGTTATTTTGGTGGGGGCAGGGGTGTTACTCAGATTTGATAGAGAAATATATATTGTGTTACTGAGTTTTCTGGGTAACTACCTCTCTCTACCCATCTCCCTCTGTCATGGACTCTAATCCCCATCTCACACCCCTTTCATTTCTTTCCATGGTCCTCTTAAAGTGTCAGTTTCCTTTTTCTTCTATTGTTATGGTTTTTATTATTCCATCAGTACTTATCTTTTAAGTTTTTGTTCAATTTATTCTACCGTTTCTCCCAACCAATATCCCTCCATCCTTAGAAATTGCCCACTGATATTGAAGTGTTGACCTGAGACAGTTATATAATCACTATTTGTTTTACATGTATTGTGTTTTCGGTAATAAATTTTCGATCGGTGACATAATATCAGGAATGTTACCAGATAATTATTTGTTGAAATTTCTGAGGATAAACCACATAAGTCAAAGTTGGACTTTCTTTTGGGGCGAATCAAGTCTATTTTTGTTTTTTCAGGTATTTATTATGATTTAAAAAGGAGTTTCAAATAATTTAACGAGCTTTTACATTTAAAAAACTGGTGGCACATAATATATCAATGTCTGATGGTGGTCTTTTTTATTATGTAAAACAATGTTACTGAATGTACATTACATTTGTCTAATTCCTAATATTCTGATTATCCTTTTGATGCCCCATTTGTTGCATATTGCACAAAAACTAAACCAAAAAATCTGATTCAAACATGTGATTACAGAAACTGTCTCCCAAATGTGTCTATCTATGAAACACGGATACTCCAAAATGGCCACTGAAACTGTATCAGATATGATACTTGTCGGATACTTTCGGATATTTGTCAAATATCTATTATACTTATCCGGATAGTAATATTTGAATTTTTTATTTGGATACTCAAATGCATTGGCGATACACCTGGCATACTTTGATGAGAAATATAAACTTTTGTTCTCCTAAGAAAGGGGGTTTCTTAAAATCTGATGCTAGAAGAAATATAAAAGTGTAAAAGAAAATAAAGAAAAAAGTTGACGTCAATAAAATTATGCTTATACAATGGTTAAGGTTTTATCCATTTCCATTTTTCTATCGTGTGTTCTCATGATCTACATAAGATTTAGTAAACTATTTAAATACACACACATATACTTGTATAATTGCCATACCTGTATTCTGTATTTTTTTGTTTGACTTATCCCCGTACCACCCTCACCGTATTGCATCCGTATCTTGTACCCATTTGGTGCTTGAACATGGTTCATAGGTCTCTATGTTTTTCAATCAAATTAGAAGTCTTAAATATATTTGCATTGTCTTGGATATTGAGTCACTGGCAGAGCCACATTTAGTATAATGGGGGCAGCTGCTCCTCCTTAGTTTCGGTAAAGTGTATAATTTCTCCATTGTAACGTTAGAAAGTAATATTTCACTATCAAAGTCATTTTTTTTTAATTTTCAATTTACCCTCTTTCTTTAAGAAGAAAATAGCTCTACATAAAAAGTTTACCCCTATTTATGCCAAATTTATACTCCATGTAATACTTGTAAATTATCTGACCGCGTTTATCTAAAATCCTTGCTCTGCCACCATATTAACACGGATATCTATTTGTTCTCTGCCATAACATGACATCTATTTAATTTCCTTATTTATTGCATTGTGGAGTTGTTGATCATAAAATAAAACATAGTCTTCACAGGGACTTGTACATGTTTCTTCACGTTATTAAACAAGAGCATTCCGAAATATCACCATGGTTAGGGAATGTTTCTCATTGAATGAAATTGTGCATCCCACTTTTTCTTTGTTTTCACCAGATTATAGATTAACTAGGAAAGATAGCTGTCTTTCAGATGTAAGTTAGACCTACATAACTCACTTATTAGAGATATTCTATGTTGAGACTTGAGAATGACATGCAAATTCCTCTTGCACTTGATTCTTCCTACTATATGCAATAACAAGTTCTGTTTGGAATAAGACATATGGATCGACCACTCATTTAGAGTTGCTTCTCTCTACAGTATGCAATAACAAGTTCTGTTTGGAATAAGACATATGGATCGACCACTCATTTAGAGTTGCTTCTCTCTACAGTCTTCTTTTCTTCAATATTGGTAGTTGTTTGACCATAACCTGTTTGCTATTACAGTGGTACGCGGATTAAGACCCGCAAACGGAATATTGCAGCGCCTTTGGACCCTGCAGCATTTGCGGATGCAGTGGTCCAGATTTATTTGGATAATGCTGGTGATCTGGTATGATTTTGTATTAACCATACAATGGTTTTGAAATTCTGTATTAGTTGATGCAAGTATGTGTTGACATTTTCCTTTTTCTTTCTTCTCCTCCCCTCTCTCCTTTCTTTTAATTAGCTAGACCAGGCTCTCTAAATCAAATGTTTGTTTATGGTTTTAGGAACTTATCGCTAAGTGCATTGAATCTGCAGACCTGAACTTCTCCAGATACGGTGACACCTTTTTTGAGGCAAGTATTTTCCCCTCCCCCTCCCCTCCCCTCCCCCTCCCTCTGAGTGGTCTGATGTTAATAGATCTTCTATTCAACCATTTGATTGTATTATAAAAACAGTAATTCCTCCAAGATTCTTATAAAAAAGTAACTCCTTCAAGATCTTGTCGTTGTAGATTGGCAGTTTGATATTATTTTATGCGGGTAAAGGGCGTGTAAAGTGTAAACTCTTTCTTAGACTAGTTCGTCTTGTGGCAGAACCCTTCAGACATGTTGGCCATACATTTTGATGGTTATGCCTCATTGAACTTTAGGATATCCATGAGAATATGGACAATCATGTTACTGCTCTAGGCATACTATATTGCAGATTAACCAATAAATTAAATTTCACCCAGTAATAATCTAGACTCTATGCAGTAGGCTAGTACTACACTACTAGCCTAGTAGCACAATAGATCTGTGGCTAGTTATGGTGAGTTGACTCTGTTACCAGTGATTGGAATCCTGTCAAAACATTTTTGCTTTGATAAAAGTGAAACTAGTGATAGATTCTTGGTCTAGTTTTCAGTATAATGATTGCTAGATCTTAAAATGGTATCTACTCAACTAATTTTTTTTAAGGGTTTGGGGTTGACAAAGTAGTTGATTTGACGACATGCGCTGTATCAACCTACTCCCACTGTCCCGGAAAGTTTGTCCCATTTTGACTTTTTATGGTAAAGATAATTAAAGTTTGACCAAACATTGATGTCGATCTAATCATTCTAGTGAAATTATGAAAATTGTAATTGATAAATCATTAAGTAATTTATCAACAACAAGTTTTAAAATCTCATTGTGATCATTAGATTGACACTAATGTTTGGTCAAAGTTCATTTACGTTGACCATAAAAAAATCTAAATTAGACATACATTTCGGGACAGAGGAGGGAGTATTATCGTTTATGCTTGAGTTTATCATGTTATGCCATGATCTTATATATGGCTTTATTGCAGGTTGTCTTCACAGGAGGGCGTACACAACCTGGCACAACTAAATCTGATGAGGGGGAGCGCCATCCTTACTCTATTATAGACTGCGAGCCTAGCCGTGAACTCATTTTGCCATCTGTAATCTACATTCAGAAGATCTTGAGGCGTAGGCCTTTCCTGATTAAAAATCTTGAGAATGTTATGCGTAGATTCCTTCAGTCACTTGAGCTTTTCGAGGAAAATGAGAGGAAGAAATTGGCAATATTCACCGCACTTGCCTTTTCCCAGAAGTTGTCGGGTCTCCCACCAGAGACTGTCTTCCAGCCACTTCTTAAGGATAACCTTGTGGGCAAAGGGATAGTCCTTTCTTTTATAACAGATTTCTTCAAGGAATATTTGATTGATAATAGCCTTGATGATCTTATCTCTATCCTCAAGCGAGGAAAAATGGAAGACAATCTTCTTGAGTTCTTCCCATCCACAAAGCGGTCTGCTGAGGCCTTCTCCGAGCATTTTACGTAAGTCTTTACTCGATGATTACTGAAATCTACTTGCTTCACTATCTAACAGCAGTGGTATAAGCTCTTATATTTTCTTAGACATATCATGTACGGCAACCATATTTGGCTCCAATTTTTTTTTTTGAAACTTGTCACAAGGAGGTGTAAATCATTAAGAAGTGCAACAGTTAGTCATTGTCAGTATCTCTTTTTTCCATATCTAGAGGATTGTCACTACCATATATAAACTGATGACAAGTGACCGATTAGTGTTAGATTAAGGGCTCAGTTGAATAGAAGTTTATACATAGCATGATGTACTTATCTGATTGTTTTCTTTTTAGATCAACGAGGTTAAATTAGCTTCTATCTTGAAAACATCTTAAGCATCACAAGTTATCTTAGTGAAAATGCATATAGATGGTGGAAGTAGGCCACACCACAGTGAACTGCAGGCCAGATGCCCCCGTCTGAGTAGCATATGGTGTTGTCATTGAAGTATTGTTTTGCACACAATATTTTCTTGAACTTTCCCTCAATTGTCGCTGCTTTCCCGTAAATGATTCTTTATCTGTAATTCTAAAAATCTCGTGTTTTGTTTTGGTTTGGTTATCTCAGCAAAGAAGGTATTCTGCCCTTGGTTGAATATAACGACAAGAAAATATTTGAGGTGAAGCTGAAGGAAATGAAAACTGCATTAACAACTCAGATTGCTGAGGAGGCAGATATTGCTGAAGTAACTGAAACAGTGAAACAACATGTTAAAGATGCTAAATTGCCAGATGTTGAAGTTGTGAGGATTCTGTGGGATGTTATGATGGATGCTGTTCAATGGTCTGGGAAGAATCAACAACAGAATGCTAACTTAGCTCTTCGCCAGGTATTGTCTTATGAATTGTGTGGCATCTTTTTGCTATTTTGACACCTCTACATTATCCTCTTCTTTACACTTGGTTTGTTGATTTTATTTTTAGTTGTGTGTTTCCCGAGGGCATGTAGGTCGTATTGCTAAGAACATTGTTGGGTGTATTACAGAAATCAATTAAGTGCTAGTTTGGTGCAGTGATAGTAAGCATCTTCAATCATGCATGTTAATGCCCATATCAAAATCTTTTTGGGTATTCAAAACAGACTCACTCCTCCTGGTGTTTTTCTCAATGATGATTTTTTTCTTCCTGTGGTGATCAAGAAAATGCCAATAGAAAAAATAAGATAATAAAAAGTAAAGTTGACGTATTGGTATGTCAATCAGTGACCTAGCAATTGTGGCCTTATAGCAGACATGACGAGGCTCTGGTGGTAAGGGGATTATACATGGACATATCTAATTTTCTGGGTGCAAAAAGAGGAGTGAATCAAAATGTGAAGAAAATTAAATTGTCCTTTAGCTGAAACTCCTCGTATGTTTGGTTTGATCCTGTAAACATTGGAGTACCAGAATGAGCAAGTAATACAGATGTAGTACCTTTAAGTTGTAGATTGTGTCAAGACTTGAGAAAAATTAGAAATTAACAAAAAATGCTTGTTCATTGGGCATCTTTTCTTGCAGTTTTGGTTGACCAAACAAGTGCAACCTTTTTGAGGATCTCAACTTCAGGGTTATGCAAGTAGTATTATATAGTCATTCAATGGTTTATTTAGATCTTCTGTTTAATGCTTCTGTATTTGATGTATTGGGCCATTAAAAGACTCCTTGTCTACCTACGCTTTATACTTTTTGGTGCACTAATTGACTAGTATTAAGACTGGCATGGATGCATTAGGTTGCAGAGATCACACATCATTTTCTTGACCAAATTCTTGTAGTCAATGTTATCAATAGCATCCATCTGGATAAACAACCCCCCCATGAATTTGCAATAATCATTAATTTCAGTCATTAAGTTACACGTTTATAGGAATATTATGTAAATCTGAGACATCTAGTTCCAAATCCTATATCTCAGGTTGATTTTATGTTCAAGTAATTCATCCATCCTAGCTTGTGAAAGTGGAGTCAGAAAACTATTAAAATGGGGGCGGAATTATTTCCACCAAATAAAATGGGCAAGATAAAATTTAGTGCATTTTCTTCGTCACACTAAGGGGGCAAATTTCAATAAATTGCACTAAAACCAATTTTTTTTTTTTTTTTTTAAATGTTTGCACTAACATAACACTTTAAAAAAAAAAACCAGGGGAGGGGCAGTTGCCCCCTTAGTGTCCATGTAGATCCGCCAGTGCTTATGAAGTGCATTTTTTTTATTGTTGTTGTTGTTGTTGTTGTTACATTATTTTCTATTTGTGACAAGTGTGAATTTCATACCTGCCTTATATTTGCATGTACAAGTGCTGATGTGGATGCCTTGTTATAGGTGAAAACATGGGCGCCACTATTGAACACCTTCTGTACTAGTGGGAAGCTTGAACTGGAACTTATGTACAAAGTTCAGGTCCAATGCTATGAGGACACTAAGCTGATGAAATTGTTCCCGGAAATTGTGAGGTCTCTTTATGACCAGGATGTCCTTGCTGAAGATACTATTCTTCACTGGTTCCGTAAAGGAACGAACCTGAAAGGAAGGTATGAAAGTTTAGTTCTTTTCAAGGGTTGATGCTAAATTCCTCTGTCATGGTAGTCTATATTCTACGTGGAGTCTGTTGTCATAGTTTTCATCTGTAGCAAATGAACTCTCATTTCCTTAGTTTTCTTATTCTGTTTCATTTTCTCTTCAAGAAAATGAGATGGCTGGAGTTTGATCATATACTCCCACTCCCTAGTCCCCAAAAGACTGTCGCATTTGACAATTGTCATTCTAGGCTGTGTTTGGATTTGTTTATTTTTTATTTTGGTTTTGGTTTCTTCTTTTATTCTCTCTGGACCCACCTTTTCTCTCTCTCTCTCTCTCCCATAATCATTACAGAACCCCAATAGATGAACCGTGAAAATACACAGAACTGGGAAACCGAAACAGGGCCTAAATATAATTCTTTTCCTCTGTTCTGATCAAAGAGTCAGGTTTTGACCCTTCGCGTCAGCTTGTTGGCCGAAGATTAACCTCAATTTATATGCTTTTAGAAAGGTGTAGATATTGCTATTAGTAGTATATGTGCTTGTACATGAACAGTATTTTATTTTAGAAAGCATACTTATGGTAGATTAAAGATGATTTTTGATTTAGTTGCATGTTGACTTTTAAATACTTGCACTTTTTGCTTGGAACGGAGGGAATATCGTATTATAGTATGTTAAATAAGCAATACTAAAGTCGCAAAAGAATCTCACAAAATTTTGGTTGTCAACAAACAATTTGATGTGTTTGTAGATCACACTACTTAATAATTAAATATCCACTCAACTCAATTCTTGCCAACTTTGTTTGTGGCCTTGTGAAATCATTTTGAGACCTCTATCATGTTGATTATGATAGGGTATTGTTCTGAAGCTGAAAGTTTGAAATATGGATTTTACATTTTGAGATAAAACCTTGTTGGGACAGTGCAAGTATGTTTGTTGCTTAAGTGCTATAAACCTTTTATTTGCTAGATTAAACCACGCTTGGTTAAAATTTCTTGTGTAATCATCTGTTATAGTAAAGCAGTAAATTTTGATTGGGAATTGATGAATGTAGAATATTCTGGCACGAGTCCAAGTCTATATTTCATTGTGAAAAGTAACATTGCATGACCCTTGTACTAATGTAAATGTTTTGTTTTTCTTGGTGGTGATGACAGGCAAAATTTTGTGAAATCTCTGGAGCCGTTTGTGAAGTGGCTGGAGGAGGCAGAAGAGGAGGAATAAATGTTTCTTTTGATTCTGTATTCCAATAAGCCTTTCCCTTTCCCATATGATTGTTTTGTTGAAATGTGCAATATTGATATTTGGCTTGTTGCTATTATGATTTTTATAAGTCTCTATACTTGCTAGAATTCATTTACTGTTGCATCCTTCCTCCCCCCCTTGTCTATTGAATGTTGAGTGACGGATCATGTGTTTGTGTTTACGAACGGAGATACGTTATGAAGCTGTTTAGTAACTTTTGATTTTGTATGTGTGTATGTACTTGCATAGATTTAGTGTCAGCAAAGTATATGGCATTATCAAGAGAAGTAAGTATTGTGAACATGGTTTTCCTAGAGGTCATTTGATAATAATGGCTCCCCCACTGGGGAATGCAATTAAGGAAAGAAGGATTTTTTGCTTCTGATCTGACTGTCTACATTTTGCAGAATTAATTTTTTTCTCAATATTTTTCCTCCATTCCCCATCTTCCCCTAATTCAATATTTTTAATCTGGTAGTCCACCTGCCGCCCATCTCCGTTCTGGCACCACACCACCTTCAACCCCGTCACACGCATGCACAATTGTATTTGTGTGGGATTTCAGAAAGTTAACAACTCGAGTTTGCATCATTTTTTTTAAACATCTGCAGTGTTATCCTGTGTGGATTTAAGATGCCTAATTTGGTTTTAAGATTTGCAATTATGTACAAGAGCAATAAAGCGCCTTCCAATAATTTCTTTTATTTTTCTTCCTTTCGAAGATACGCAGTTTAGTTTTTGTGTGGGATTCAGGGAATCTGGTTTTCGTACATGAGCAATTGCAAATTTTTGTTCTTGAAAAATAACTGACCGTTTGGTGCTGGTTGCGGTATTTGATGGTGGTTATTTTGGGTAGTTGTGATGTTAGTGGTGGTTATTTGGGGTGTTGGTGACTTGGGGTTGGATGCTGACCAAAACTATAATTCTCGGTAGTGGGGAATGGATTTTTTTTTTCTTTCTATTTTTTTTTCCCTGACAGTTTCTTTCTAAATTTTTAATCTAGGAGGATTAAATTTAAAATTCTAACTATAAGAATGAGTACAAAATTACAAATGCATAAAAAAGGTTGCACATAGGCATGTTCTGATTTAACTGAATCTCTTAATTTTTTCTAATTTTTGGTAAGCTTTAAATGCAAAAAATTAAACATCATACCGTTTTTTATGAACAACCCCTTAACTTTATGACCCTTATTTATAAATTACCCTAATAAGTATCATGAGCATCCACAATGGTAAAGCTCCTTAATTTTTTTTTTTTTTTTTTTTTTTTGTTTATGATTTTCACATGCCAAGTAGATAATAAAAATTTCAAAGCTTTTTCTACAATGGTAGAGCTCTTAACATTTAATGGCTAACATGGGGAATTAGTGAAAAAGTTAATGAAAGAGCTCATTCTTGTGGAAAGAGTGCTCTTTAGGTAAAGAGTTCTTTTAAAAACTCTACAATGGTAAAAAGCTCTAAAGAGCTCTTTCATGAAAATAAAAACCTCCTAAAAAGCTTCCATTGTGGATGCTCTCATTAATACTGAATATTGCACATTATAGTTAAAAATAAAATATTACTTTCCTAAATTTCATTATCAAAGTTGAGATTTATTTTTGGTTTGTCTTAAAATAAATTTTGCGTTTTAAAATACAAGGAAAGTACATTCATTAAAAACTTTATAAGTAATAATTGAAAAGTCACATTTCTAAAAAGGTAAATTGAGTATAAATTAACAATGAACAAACAAGTAAATTACATTCATTAAAAACTTTATAAACAATCATTTGTTTAGAAAAAGTCTCATTTCTAAATGGGTAAATTACTATGTAGGAAGTTTTGCGAAAACTTTCTATTTGAATTTCAAATTTATTTTTATTGCAATCTATCTTTAAACATTTACAATTTAATGTAAATTTAAATAAAAATAAACAACATGTTTCTTTTTGGCAAAACTGCATCAAAAACCACTCAACTATGACCAGTTTGGGTATTTGGTCACTAAACTAATTTCCTTTTGAAACAACACATTCAACTTATTTATTTTTGCATCCATAGTCACTATCACTAACCCCGTTAGTTTTTTTGGCGTTAAATAGTCATGTGCAGCTCATGTGACCAAATTTGAAGGGGTAATTTAGGTAATACAGTCTAAATAGTATAAAAGAAATTATAGGGTTTATTTTTCCATTTTATAAACTACTGGGCTTGAACTAAAAAAATAAAAAATGAAAACCCTAATACCCTCCTCTCCCTTCTTCATACACCGCCTCCCCCATCTCTCCTCTGCCTTCCCCCTTCTTTCCCGTCTCCGGCAGCCCCCTCTCTCTCCTCCTACGTTCGCCCTTCTGCTTCTTCTCCTTCTCATACCAACGAAAAATCCAACACAAAAGAAACAATATTTGAAAGTTTCGATTTTCTTTTGGCGGAAAATCGGGCAATCTCCGGCGATCTTCCCGTCGAAAGCGTACTTCGGTATCGCCTCGACGAATTTCTTCTTCAGGCCTTTGTTCCCCAACGGCTGATTCGATGTGCGTCGGCCGCTGGTGTTTCCGTCTCCACCTTCGCCGCCGCGACGGAGCCAAGCGCAACGAGCTACGGCGATGAGGCCTACTACGCAAATTAGTGCGCAGAGAAGCGCGGCGAGGATTACTACGAAGTCTGACTCGACGTTGATTGCTTCCGGTGGCTGTGCTACTGTCTCCGACGAATTGACGGCGGTGATGTGTTCTTCAGGACGAAGGAAGGAAGTGTGGGGTTATATACGGTTAGAGATGGATTGAAGTGAGACTGAGAGTGGGACATGATATACGCGCTCGAGTATAGAAAGACACGTACTCGCTCTTGTTGATTTGAAGTCATGGATCTACTCTAAATTCGATTTAGATGAGATGTTGATTTGTGAGTTTTTATCTAATTTTTGAATGCCATGGTGGTGGTTTTGCAATGCCGCTGGTGGTTGTTGATGGCGGTTGAAAGGCAGTGGTGGTGAGATGGTGGTGATGGTGGGATGGTCGGTGGGTTTTGATAAAGTTAACAAACTAAATAAACGTTATAAATGAAATAATGACTTAACTGATTTTTTTTTTAACATCAATAGCTAAAGTGCTTAAAAGCAATAGGTCATGTCGCGACCCCGAACCCCGCGGACCCGAGACCGCGAGCTGGACGTCGACTTAAAACCAAAACTATGAAATACTGAAGTTAAAAATTTCATTTGATACCAAAAGGTGATAACACAAGGTTTTGTAAATCAATTTGAACAACAAAGTAAAACTAGTATAAACTCCATAAGCTTATACACCAAAGATACAAAATACACAAATCCTAGTGACGTTAATGTTTGGTACAAATATCCCCAAAAGGTTACACATTGATATAATGTAAACCAACCTATAATAACTTTCCCCAAAAGAATGTATCCACACTCGACGTCCTCTTTCTCGTGATCAGCGAGACTAATCCTTAGCACCTGGGGGGGGGGGGTTAAGGAAAAACAAAGATAAAGAAAAGGGAGTGAGATAAATCTCAATAAGTTACTAATGCAACTACATGACATGCTATGATGCAATATACAATAATAATTCATAGCTAGCACATAGCATTTATCACATAACAGATAGCAGCGGAAATAAACACATAACAAAGGATATTAGCCAAGGTTTTCCAAACCGGTACATCCAAATAAAGGATCGCTGCGCAGCTTCAATAACCAACAAATCACATCTTCATAATAGCATGAAGCCGAAGAGAAAACCCCCGGTACCGGAACCAATAACCAATGAAGTGTCACAAGGGACGGGAGACATGCCACAAAGTCATGCTCCAAGTAAAGCTAAAATGCACACAAAGGAGCTAGCTCTTCTCACATCCAAGGCCAATCTGGAGGAGGGTAATAATGGGGCAAAACAATGGTCAACATCACAATGGACTTGGCTGTGCCATCATAATGTTTCGCATCGCCCAAACACACACAAAATAACCAGCTGGACTTCCAAATAAATGCTAAGTAATAAATACTAGCTTAAATAAACAACTTAAGGTTCCAAAGTAGGGAACCAATCCAAATAAATTACCACAAAGGTAAACCAATCCAACAGCACATCAAAGATGAACCACATTCCCAAAATAACACTTGGTCAAATTCCATAACATATTTATTCACAAAAGAATCAACTCCACTTAATAAAATGTTCCACGGTGTTATCTTAAGTTAATTAGAAGAAATAAACCTAAACTAGTTAAGCCCTAAGTCTTAAACCAAGCAAAAGGGGCAAAATCCTGGAACAGTGGGCGGGCGGGTGCCTGGTCTGGGGCGAGCGCGCGCTTGTTTGACCAGAAGGTCTGGCCGCTGGAAAAAGGGTGCGGGCGGGCGCCTGGGTCAAGGCGGGCGGGCGCCTGGTCTGGCTTCAAGGCCGGGAAAACAGAGCTGGGTTCTTACAATTTCTTACCCATTTCACCCAAAACTCAAATCAACACAACCAACAAGTTCCAAAATGTACCAAAACCACTTATAACTAGTATGGGGATCCAAACAACACCATTTATCAACCAAAGCTAAGAATCAAACCCAACATTCACAAAATCACCATTTTTGACCAAAACTCAAATAAATCCCAAATAAATTCTAAACTCAACCAAACTTCAAATATAACACATCATGCATTATATAAACATGATATGAACATTTTAGCATAAAAATGGGGGAAAAGTAACTTACTTGAAAATTCTCAAAGATGACGGAATTCAATTCTTTTTGGTTCTACGCGATCCTATCGACGATCTAAACACATTTCACGTTTTAAGAAATGAGAGATTTTGAGGGGAAGAGGAAGAAAATGAAGAGAGAAGAAACTTACCCAAAGTGGAGAGAGAGGGAGAGGTGTGCTGGGAAGATGATGAGGGAGTAGGGTGATGGAAGAGGTAAGGGAGAAGAGAGGGAGTAGGGGAAAAATTATTTCAAAATGTTACATCTAGGCCCCTCCTTTTCTACTAACACAAATGCTACACTCCCTACTAACACTTAAGACCCAACAATACCACACTAACCCAAATGACTCAAATAAAATGCTAGGCATAAATATTATGAAACATAAAATGCACTTATAAATATTTAAGTAAATAATGATTTAAATAAATAAATAGGCAAATAAATAAATAATAATTATTTATTATTAATAAAATAGAGCCTAGATTTCGGGTCGTGACATTCACTCTCCCTTAAAGAAAATTCGACACGAATTTTAACGAGACTTACCCGAATTAAAAAGCCACAGAAATTTCCTCTAGATCTCAACTTGGAGCTCCCACGTCGACTCCTCGATATTATGATTCCTCCAAAGAACTCGAACCAACGCAATGCTTTTGTTCCTCAACTCTTGAACTTTAGAATCAAGGATCCGGACCGGTCGTTCATCATAAGTCATATCGGGCTCTATATCCTCCGGTACACTCGGTAACACGTGAGATGGATCATGAACATACTTCCGAAGCATAGAAACGTGGAAAACATTATGTAACCGATCCAAAGATGGCGGTAACGCAAGACGATACGCAAGAAGTCCAACCTTTCCCAAAATCTCGAACGGACCAATAAACCTCGGAGCCAATTTGCCTTTCTTCCCAAACCTACGAATGCCCACCTTCGGAGATACTTTCAAGAACACAAAATCACCGGTCTGAAAACTAAGATCTCGCCTTCGGTTATCTGCATAGCTCTTATGTCGACTCTGAGCTGTTCTCAATCGATTCCGGATAACTCTAACCTTTTCAACTGAATCCCGAAGCAAATCAATACCCACGATCTTCGCTTCACCAACCTCATCCCAACAAATAGGCGATCTACATTTCCTTCCATACAAAGCCTCATACGGTGCCATCTCAATACTAGCCTAATAACTGTTGTTGTAAGAGAATTCCACTAACGGTAGGTGCGAATCCCAAGAATCGGAGAAGTCTATCGAACACGCTCGCAACATATCCTCCAAAATCTGAATAGTCCTCTCGGATTGACCATCGGTCTGAGGATGAAAAGCTGTGCTGAATCGCAAGTCTGTACCCAAAGTTTCCTGAAACGCCTTCCAGAATCTAGAAGTAAACCTCAGGTCTCGATCTGACACAATGCTAACCGGAACCCCATGCAATCTAACGATCTCATCGATATAAAGGGTCGCAAGCTTCTCCATCGAATATCTGATGTCAATAGGCAAGAAATGGGCACTCTTGGTCAATCTATCCACTATTACCCAAACACTGTCATACTTCCTACGGGTACGAGGTAGTCCCGTAACGAAATCCATAGATACATGCTCCCATTTCCACTCAGGAATCTGCAACGGCTGAAGTAGTCCCGCGGGTCTCTGATGCTCGGCTTTGACCTGCTGACAAGTTAGACACTTCGAAACATACTTCGCTATCTCCCGTTTCATATTAACCCACCAAAATTGTTGCTTCAAATCCTGATACATCTTCGTACTACCCGGATGAATAGTATACCTCGATTTGTGACCCTCATCTAAAACTTGCTTCTTTATTCCACCAACCTCGGGTACGCACAAACGACCACGGAAAGTCAACACTCCACTCGAACTCAACGAAAAAATCCTCGAAGTTCTTTTCCTTCAATTTACCCATTATCTTCACCAACTCGGGATCTTCTTTCTGAGCTTCCTTTATTCTTTGATTTAGGGTCGGAGACACCCTAATATTCGTAAAAATAGCCCCATGTCTCGATTCACGAGGAGACCAATCTCGAACATCCTCAAGCATTTTCCACTCCCGAACCATCATCGAAGCCACATAAGATTTCCTACTAATCGCATCGGCTACCACATTCGCCTTTCCCGGGTGATAAGAAATCGTACAATCATAATCCTTCAATAATTCCATCCATCGGCGTTGCCTATTATTCAACTCTTTCTGGGAGAAAAGGTATTTCAAACTCTTGTGATCCGTAAAAATCTCAAACTTCGCTCCATAAAGGTAGTGCTTCCATTTGTGCAACGCGAAGACTATCGCCGCCAACTCCATATCATGAGTCGGGTAATTCTGTTCACTCGGGGTCAACTTCCTCGAAGCATAGGCAATCACTTTCCTGTTCTGCATCAAAACACAACCCAAACCCCCTTTCGAAGCATCACTGTAAATCACTAGGCCATCGCTCCCATTAGGCAAAGTCAAGATCGGTGCGGTAGTCAACCTCTTCTTCAATTCCTCGAAAATCTTGTCACATTTCTCGGTCCACACTAACGGGACATTCTTCCGGGTCAACTGAGTCATCGGAGTAGCAATCCTCGAAAACCCCTCAATAAATCTTCGGTAATACCCGGCTAAACCAAGAAAGCTTCTAATCTCTGTCACTGATTCGGGTCTCTTCCAATCCACTATTGCCTCTATCTTCGAAGGATCCACAGAAATCCCATCTTTCGAAATAACATGCCCCAGAAATGACACCTTCTCGAGCCAAAATTCGCATTTACTAAACTTCGCAAACAATTTCTCCCTCGCAAGAACGGATAAAACTGTCCTCAAGTGTTGCTCGTGCTCCTCTCTAGATTTAGAGTAGACGAGTATATCATCAATAAAGACCACCACGAACGAGTCAAGATACGGATGGAAAACTCGGTTCATCAAATCCATAAACACTGCCGGCGCGTTAGTCAACCCAAACGGCATAACCAAGAACTCATAATGACCATAACGAGTGCGAAAAGCAGTCTTCGGAATATCCTCCGATCGAACCTTCAACTGATGGTACCCACTCCTCAAATCAAGTTTAGAGAAAACCACGGACCCTTGAAGCTGATCAAATAAATCGTCAATATGAGGTAGAGGATATTTATTCTTCACCGTAACCTGATTCAACTTCCGGTAATCTATACACAATCTCAACGAACCATCTTTCTTCCGCACGAACAAAACCGGTGCTCCCCACGGGGAAACACTAGGGCGGATAAACCCTCGATCAAGCAACTCTTGCAACTGAACCTTTAACTCCTTCAACTCTGCGGGGGCTAACCTATAAGGTGCTTTCGAAATTGGCCGTACCCGGCAAAAGGTCTATACAAAATTCAATCTCACGATCGGGAGGCATATCATACTCGGAAGAGAAAACATCGGGAAATTCCCGAACTACCCGAACACTATCCAAACTAGGGGATTCCTTCTTAGTATCAAGAACACTAGCCAAATACCCCTCACAACCACTATGCAATAATTTTCTCGCTTTCATATAAGAAATTAAGCGAACCTTTCTACTCAGAGGACTAGCCTCAAACACAAATTTAGGCACATCGGGAATAGAAAAAGTAACAGTTTTCTTACGGCAATCAACGGAAGCATGAAACTTGTTCAACCAATCCATACCCAAAATGACATCAAAGTCTTGGATAGGAAGAACTACTAAATCCGCACAAAGGACACGACCACAAATAACCACATCACAAGCACGAAAGACTCGATCAGAAATCAAGCATTCTCCTATAGGGGTCGACACCTTTAGCACGTACGGTAAAGACTCGAATGAAACATTTAACATGGAAGCAAATTACACAGAAATGTATGAATGAGATGATCCTGGATCTACTAACGCTCGTGCGCTCACATTAGACACAAAAACAATACCTCCAATAACGGATGGATCATCGGTAGCTTGTTGTTGATTCATGGCATATATCTTTCCTTGAACTTTGGGCTTCCCGGTAGCATCCCTTTTCTGACCTTGGTTATTACCAACTCCTGAACCGGATGCTTGTCCTTTACCTCTAGTACAATCCCTTGCGAAGTGCCCCATTTGACCACAATTGGTACACCTTCCCTGCTTCTTCCAACAACGGTCCTCAGAATGATCTTCCTTTTGACAATACGAACAAAGCCTCCTAATTTGGTTCCCTTGGTTCCCGGAAGTGGTACCCGGGTTCCTTGGGGTCGGTTGCCTTCGGAACTGAGATTGTCCCCTAAAGTTACCTCGCTTATCAATCCTTGGTTGTGACTTGCTCTGCGCTCCTTGCTTACTCGGGTTGGCCACCTCGGTCTTCCTCTTATGTTCCCCAATATCTTGCTCTATAAGATAGGCACGGTCTACCGCATCCTGAAATGTCACAATCCTCTGGGCTATAAGTTGAGTACGGATGGGGGTCTTCAATCCCCGAATGAATATCATAGCTTTTTGTTCCTCGGTCCTCACCAAATAGTCACAATACCGGGCTAATTCTGTGAACTTAGCCGAGTATTGAGCTATAGACAACAAACCTTGCTCCAGGTTGAGTAGCTCGATCTCCTTTCGGTTTTGATCAACAACCGGAATGAAATGTTCCTTGAATTTGCGCACAAACAACTCCCACGCATACACAGTGTGAGTATCATCCCAACTAGCTTTAACACCCTTCCACCAATGCTCGGCGGCTCCCACAAGTTTGTAAGCCGCGAACCGGACCTTGTCCTCATCCGTGCAACCAAATACCTCATAAATCTTCTCCATCGACTCAATCCACAACTCAGCTTTCCTTACATCGGGTTCCCCATTGAATTCAACCGGTTTCAACTTCAGAAATTGCTCCAATCCATAGCGGGGTGGTGCTTGTTCTACCCTCGGACCTTGATCATGTATGGCCTTCATGGCCGCCTCGAACATGCCTTGAAACATGGCACGTGCTTCTTCCCTTGTATCATTCTGATTTGCATTACCGGTACTACCTTCACCACTCCTTCTACGAACCATTGTAACAAGTACCTGCATAAAACATCAACCGTTAATCACTCCGCACACTACTACCCTCCTAGGTCATACTAATCCACCTATACTTATACTTAGAGCTAATGCCATAGCTCTGATACTAACTGTCGCGACCCCGAACCCCGCGGGCCCGAGACCGCGAGCTGGACGTCGACTTAAAACCAAAACTATGAAATACTGAAGTTAAAAATTTCATTTGATACCAAAAGGTGATAACACAAGGTTTTGTAAATCAATTTGAACAACAAAGTAAAACTAGTATAAACTCCATAAGCTTATACACCAAAGATACAAAATACACAAATCCTAGTGACGTTAATGTTTGGTACAAATATCCCCAAAAGGTTACACATTGATATAATGTAAACCAACCTATAATAACTTTCCCCAAAAGAATGTATCCACACTCGACGTCCTCTTTCTCATGATCAGCGAGACTAATCCTTAGCACCTGGGGGGGGGGTTAAGGAAAAACAAAGATAAAGAAAAGGGAGTGAGATAAATCTCAATAAGTTACTAATGCAACTACATGACATGCTATGATGCAATATACAATAATAATTCATAGCTAGCACATAGCATTTATCACATAACAGATAGCAGCGGAAATAAACACATAACAAAGGATATTAGCCAAGGTTTTCCAAACCGGTACATCCAAATAAAGGATCGCTGCGCAGCTTCAATAACCAACAAATCACATCTTCATAATAGCATGAAAGCCGAAGAGAAAACCCCCGGTACCGGAACCAATAACCAATGAAGTGTCACAAGGGACGGGAGACATGCCACAAAGTCATGCTCCAAGTAAAGCTAAAATGCACACAAAGGAGCTAGCTCTTCTCACATCCAAGGCCAATCTGGAGGAGGGTAATAATGGGGCAAAACAATGGTCAACATCACAATGGACTTGGCTGTGCCATCATAATGTTTCGCATCGCCCAAACACACACAAAATAACCAGCTGGACTTCCAAATAAATGCTAAGTAATAAATACTAGCTTAAATAAACAACTTAAGGTTCCAAAGTAGAGAACCAATCCAAATAAATTACCACAAAGGTAAACCAATCCAACAGCACATCAAAGATGAACCACATTCCCAAAATAACACTTGGTCAAATTCCATAACATATTTATTCACAAAAGAATCAACTCCACTTAATAAAATGTTCCACGGTGTTATCTTAAGTTAATTAGAAGAAATAAACCTAAACTAGTTAAGCCCTAAGTCTTAAACCAAGCAAAAGGGGCAAAATCCTGGAACAGTGGGCGGGCGGGCGCCTGGTCTGGGGCGAGCGCGCGCTTGTTTGACCAGAAGGTCTGGCCGCTGGAAAAAGGGGTGCGGGCGGGCGCCTGGGTCAAGGCGGGCGGGCGCCTGGTCTGGCTTCAAGGCCGGGAAAACAGAGCTGGGTTCTTACAATTTCTTACCCATTTCACCCAAAACTCAAAATCAACACAACCAACAAGTTCCAAAATGTACCAAAACCACTTATAACTAGTATGGGGATCCAAACAACACCATTTATCAACCAAAGCTAAGAATCAAACCCAATATTCACAAAATCACCATTTTTGACCAAAACTCAAATAAATCCCAAATAAATTCTAAACTCAACCAAACTTCAAATATAACACATCAAGCATTATATAAACATGATATGAACATTTTAGCATAAAAATGGGGGAAAAGTAACTTACTTGAAAATTCTCAAAGATGACGGAATTCAATTCTTTTTGGTTTTACGCGATCCTATCGACGATCTAAACACATTTCACGTTTTAAGAAATGAGAGATTTTGAGGGGAAGAGGAAGAAAATGAAGAGAGAAGAAACTTACCCAAAGTGAAGAGAGAGGGAGAGGTGTGCTGGGAAGATGATGAGGGAGTAGGGTGATGGAAGAGGTAAGGGAGAAGAGAGGGAGTAGGGGAAAAATTATTTCAAAATGTTACATCTAGGCCCCTCCTTTTCTACTAACACAAATGCTACACTCCCTACTAACACTTAAGACCCAACAATACCACACTAACCCAAATGACTCAAATAAAATGCTAGGCATAAATATTATGAAACATAAAATGCACTTATAAATATTTAAGTAAATAATGATTTAAATAAATAAATAGGCAAATAAATAAATAATAATTATTTATTATTAATAAAATAGAGCCTAGATTTCGGGTCGTGACAGGTCAGGGGCTTATTCGAAACAAGTTTAACCTTTATAGTCTAATTTAAAGCGAACTACCTAAACTACCCTTTAAAATATTGTCACATGCATTGCACATGATGATTTAACGGGAAAAAACTAACGGGGTTAGTGATAGTGACTATGGATGCAAAATAAATAAGTTGGATGTGTTGTTTCAAAAGGAAATTAGTTTAGTGACCAAATAACCAAACTGGTCATAGTTGAGTGATTTTTTTATGCAGTTTTGCCTTTCTTTTTTAATGAAATTGGATGGAAAGTTAACGAGCTTATTGAAAAATGAAGAGGTGCTCTCCTGTACACCCGCCGCATGTCGTGCGGCAAGCGACTTTTCCTTTTTTTTTTTTTTTTTTTTTCAACCTTGACTTTTTTTTCCTCCCAACAAAAGTAACACTTATTATAATGAAATGTAACATTTTTTTTTTTTCAAAAATGTACCCAATTTTGCTGCAATAGACTAAAGATAACATAAAGATTGACAACTAAACTAATGTCACACTTTTTATAAAGGAATGTTACATTCATTTTTTTCAAATGTAACACTTTTTTTCTCACTAAATTAACATAGGATTGACAACTAAACTAATGTTACATTTTATAAAAAATGAATGTATCATTTTTTTTCTCAATTGTAACAGTTTATATTCTTAAATGTAACAATTTTTTATTGAGAAAGTAACAATTGAAATGCAAACCTTTTTTTTTTTTGTTGTGAAAACTGCTGTTACCTTTAACAGTAGAAAGTGTTACTTTTTGAAGATTAAATTGTTACTTTTATCAGAACAGAGTGTTACATCTTAGCTGATGAGCAACTCAAACTTTTTGTGTGTAAAAATTATGTTTTTTTTTTAAAAAAAATCAAACCATATCATGACCTATGTAGTTTTCTTCATCTTGACGAGACGAACACAATGGTGTTTTTAAATATTTTTTTTGACATATAAATCTCAAGATATAGCATTTTGAAATTATATGGTTTTTTTTTTTTTTAAAAAATGACACGTGTCGTTTTCAAAAAAAAAAAAGGAAAAAGGAAAAAGGGACACATGTCGTGACTGGAATGGAGGAAGGGATGGATCCGGGCGGGTTAAGCATGGAGCGGGCGGGCCGACCCGTGGGCATACCCGCCGCACGTGGTGCGGCCGCCGCACATAAGAGTTTGTCAAAAATGAAATGGTTACCTTTGCAATTCGACGTAACCATTTGTCCATCATCACAAAATCAATGTGTCTTTCCTCAACTCTTGACCAACACCACCATCAGTGTGATCACTACCACCACTTCCACCATTGCCACTCAAAACTAGAATCACCAAAAACATCAAATAACAAATATAAAATAAAAAATGGGGGCGAGAGAGATACTCATCATTTCCACACTCATGAACATCAATAACAACCTCCGTAACTGTTAAGCCTATATTTGTCCCACATCAACTTGGAGAAAATAATTGATCAATTATATAGATTGACTAACCTCACCCTTTAACAAGGCCTTTTAAGGGGTTAATTTCCATTTAGTGATTGAGCAAGGGGCAGCTGGCCCTGGAGGTGGGGTCCGTGGGGGTATGGAAGTTGATCGTTGGGTTGAGGTGGGGATGTGCAGCACAGATGGTGGAGAGTGAGGTTGCGGAGGACGATTCGGGTTGTGAATTATGGGGTTTGATTTTGAAGGGGAAAAGGGGGGGGGGGGTGTGGGTTATTACATTTGAGCCTTTCTACAATAATCCTAATTTCTGCCCACCAAGTGCAAGAACTATATGACTTAACTGAGTTTTCTAATAAATTTAGTCAAAATAAGAAAATTATATTTTGGGTAATTTTTGTCACTTCAAGCCCTATATTGATAAAATTGAAAAGTCAAGTCCTAAATTGATATGCAACATTAAGCCTTACTTGTAACTTGCCCATTAAAAATTAAAAGCCTTATATTCAATAAATTGAAAATGTAAATACATCCAAAGATTAAAACACAAATCGATAGCTAGAAAATTAAAATTAGTAAGTTCATCTTCTTTAATGATCATCAAACCATTATTCAACCAAGAATTACTCATTAAGTTAATCACTATAAATACTCTCAACAAGCATGTCGTTGACGTACATGTTTTTTTTTGGTTATAAACATCATTTCGATACTCCTGCTAATGTCATCAACACAATAAGAAGAGAGAACAATTTCTCGAAAACACTCTTGACAAGTTAATAAGAACAATGACAATTACAATATTATGATCTCATTTTTTTAATGCTATGAACAAAATATTTGTGATTGCCAAAATATCTCCAGTAGTCCAGTCAAGTGCAAGAAAAAAATAAAAATTATTGGTGAATACCAACGTTTAGAATTGGTCAGAGTAAGACCATTTACAATAGGAAATGTTTTGGGTGTTGAACGGGCTATTCACACAAAGGTAAGGGTTTAATGGCTACAATGGTTGGGTGAATGGGGGAGGAGTTTGCAATTTTGTTTAATGGGTTAAACACCCGTGAATGGCTTTGTTGTCAGGAAGGACGGACACGTGGCGAGCAGGGAGTGGTCCGGCGTCGCGCATGTGGGTCACGCGCCTGTGCTTGGGCGTGAGGCCAAAAGCCGTTTGGCTATTTTTTTTTGGTTTTCCTTGGATGCGCCACGTGTCTAGCTATTATTCGCTGGAGAAATTTCAGAATTATTTTATTTTTATCCTAATTATTTGAGCTCAATTATTTCACATTAAATGATTTTTTTTTAAAAAAATCACACCAAAATTCCTAAAAAAAAATTTCTCTATAAATTAACGTAAGTTTCATTGTATTTCAACAACAAAAAAAACAATCTTTTTTCTTGAAATGAATCCCAATAGTAACCATTTCAACACTAATCATAAAAATATAAAATATAAAATAAATTTAAAGTGGTGGGGTATAGAATGATGAGTGAGAAGAGTGTTGAATGGGAGATTAAACGAACCATTGTAGGGTTAAAAATTGAATGGGTGTTGAATGGATTAATTGGATGAGAGAAAAGATGATGGAGAGTGATAAAGTGAGTGTTGAATTGGAAAGTTTGGTTTAACCATTGTACATGGTCTAAGGCAAAGTAAAGCCTGTGTTTATTTCTAATGGATATAACATGCTTCATTTTTCAAACCAAATACCTATGAAATAAGAACTAAAAATGTGAAAATCTGGGAAAAAACGTGTTTTTTCTCAGGGTTCGCGTAAAACGTGTTTTTAAAATGAAGCGGTGGCATTTTTGTAAAAAACAGGAAGTTGTTTTAAAACAGGTGGTGACATTTTTGTAAATAACTGACGCTTGTCGTAAGTGCCAGTGTTTGTGTAACAAGTGCCAGCCATGTTATGCTGACACTTATTAAAACTACCATTGACACTTTTGATAAGTGCCAGTATCAATGTTTTATAAGTGCCAGTGTAATGGCTGGCATTTTTATGCACTAATACTGACACTTTCGAAAAGTGCCAAAGACAATGTTTATAAACGCCAGTCCAAATGACTGTACTTTAGAATATTCACACCGACATTTACGATACTTGTCAGTATTTACAAAAATGCCACCCCTTGTTTTTAAAATCAAGCGCCAGCGTGTTTGGGAAACACGTTTTTCCTATCATTAAGGTAAAACACGTTTTTCGTAAGACATATACTCATTAAATTTTTTTGAGGAGTTTAATTCTGCTTAGTCACCTCCAAAACTGGCTAAATATGACTACCTATATTATGTATTTATAATTGAAAGTGAAAAAAATTCGAACTAAAGGGTAAGAACTGAAATTTGGACTTTGGGTGTTGTTGTTCACACCCGGAAAATTATTATGTAGACCCGTAACTGTATTTATCGATGTTTGCACTATTTAAATTTTATGCATACTTATCGGTGTACTAAATAATTGTACGGGTGTGAACAACAAAACCCTTGAACTTTTAAGTAAGACAGTAAATTAAGCTAATTTTGAGGGGTTAAGTTGCAAATTTGAAGGGTTAGTATACAAAAATCTTTGGAGAAACAAAATGCTGAGGTTAAGTAGGTTGGAGAGGGTAAGGTTGAGCAAGTTGAAGTCGACGAAAAGCAGCAGCAGAAATGATAGGAGCGTCTTTCAATCTCAATTCTACCCATCTTTATACGACAGTAAGCCCTGATTCACAATTGGGTATTTTAATTTGTTCAAGTTATTTACTGAAACATGATGCTAATTTGTTTATTTTAACAAAAATTGGTAGAAAATGGAAGCAATTACTACGAGTAAACGGGGGATAATACTAGGAACAAGTAGCAGTAACAGAGGTGTTAGGGTTAAAGTGAAGGCATTTTTCTTCAATCCTTCCGATGAACGCATTCTTAAACAAGCTCTAATGGTAATTTAATTATCCATCCTCCATTTATATCTCAATTCAATCTTACTCTCTCCGTCCCAATACTTTTTTCGATGTTATTGCGGAAGAACTTTGAGCAATAATTTTAGGTTGATTTAATTGTCCTAATGAAAAGCTAAAACTTGTTATTCATAGTATAGTATTGTTGATGTTGTATCAATAACAAGTTTTAGATTTTCGTTAGGACAATCAACTCAACCAAAGTTTATTACTCAAAGTTCATTCGCAATAACAACGAATAAAGTATGAAGATCATTTTGGGACGGTGGGAGTATATCTCATCTCTCTTCTGTGCTTAATAGTTCAGCTATAAATTTCAGCATTTGTCGAAAATAGTCTGGCAGGTATAAGCTTTCTATTAGTTTAGGTACCCTAATATGTATAGGTTGCGCGATCCTTCATTTTTACACCTCTCCAGTTTTGGATACAAATTTAAACTGTCAAACCCTAGTCCCTTCTCACATATTTTTATCCTGGTCAACTTGGTTGGACTTTGAACAACAATATATAGTCCCAAAAATATTTCTAAAATTAGTGTGTTAAAATGATTGAACATCCAAACTTAACCGTGTGGTGAATCTATTGAGTAATGCATAGTTATTGCAAGAGAGTGTTTAGTGGAAGTAATAATTGGACCTCACTAATGTTAGTAACGAAAATGATAATATGTTCCTAATATGTTTGAATAATCAAACGAGACTATCATTATGGGACAGAGGGATTAACAATTTTCAGCAATGCGGATCTGGGCATAAACATATGGGTGCAACTGCACCCACTTAATCAAATAGTTTGTATAGTCTATTGGATAAAGTTATAAATTTTTTAACCTTGTGGTCGTGGGTTCGAGTTCACAAGAAGCATTGTTTTTATCACAATTACATATAGTAGCTTTACAGTGTAATTTGTGCACCCACTTAAAAAATGTCATGGGTCCGCCACTAGTTCTTAGAGTTTTATTTGGCCAATCAAATTTTCATAATATCTTGGTCAAAGTTCAATCTTGTTACCAGCAAAATCATAGTGGCACAATCATTCCGGGACGGCGGAGTGCCTCTCAGCAACCATTACTGCGCCATATTTTGATACTACCTCTGTCCCTGAATAAATGTCGTCGTTTTTTGTACGTTGGTACGAAGAAACTTTGAGCAATAATTTTAAGTTGTGTAATCATTCTATTGAAAATTTTAAAATTGTTGTTGATAGTATTTATATTGTTGTATCAATAACAACTTTTACAATTTTATTAGGATAACTAAATCAACCTAAATTTATTGCTCAAAGTTCCTTCGTACTAACATCCAATAAACGACGACATTTATTCCGGGACAGAGGGAGTAGTTAACTGATATAAATACCAGCGCATCAGAAATCTTGTAATTGGTGTGAATACACAGGGGACACAGGGGACAGCTTAGAAATACTTGATAAATTTGCATGGTGCATACAGCCATATACACCTAGTTTGCACCTCAGTATAGCTGATTCCACCTAGTATATTGGCGGAGCGTGAATCATATTTACTAAATCTTGTTATAGTATAAGTATCTTTATCAAATCCTTTTATTGTGTTTATCCACCCTAGATAATGACTTCTTGAGATATTTATGTTACTCAAATAACTTAGGAATACTTAGATTACTAATTTTGCTGATTTAGTTTACTACTCCCTCTGTCCCGAAATGATATTCTTATTTGCCATTTCATTGTCTCAAAAAGTTCTTCCCATTTCTACAATTTGGGTCTAAACGTACGTAAATCACATGATGTCTAGTGAAACAAGTGTTCATATCCTTAAAGTGTTTGAATAGTCAAATGCAGTGGCGAACTCAGGATTTTCCGAAAAGGGGGTCAAGGTTGCTTGGGGATAAGTATTATTGTTGAGGTTTACAAATTTAGTATACAAGGGGGTCGAATAGTGCAATTTTTTCTCAAATTTAATGGGGTCAAAATGAATAAATTCATCATTTTTTTGTAGTAAATGTCATTTTTTAAAAATTTGAAGGTACTAAAATTGACACATTTCAAAATTCAAGGGGGTCGAATGACCCCCTTCCCTTTGCCCTAGCCTCGCCACTGGTCAAATGTGAAGATTACTTTTTAAGTGAGCCTCTTTTCTCGTTTTAGACTGAGGAAGTATGGATATTTAAGTAAATTTTTGAGTGTCTTTTCTGGCCTAAATCAAACCAATGTGCTTAGAATTCATCTTATCCAATATCTACACCTTGATGAGAACTGACATTAATAAGGGGAAGTCCGCTGAATAGCAAAAGAATTTTAAAAGAGCTTGCTCTGTAAACGCCTCCCAATAGGCTAATATACCTTGGCTAGCTAAAGCTAGCCAACATCTTCAAATCCTTGCCATTAAACAAGAACCTTGATAGAAATTTCTGACCGTTGGTTTATAATTTCAGGAGCCAGTTGCGTTCATGGGAGGGATGTTTGCTGGGCTTCTGAGGCTTGATTTGAGTGAAGATCCACTAAAGGAGTGGGTAACCAGAACTGTTGAAGCTTCTGGGATTACAGAGGACGAAATTGATGCTCCAGATTCAGAAACCGAAGAAACCCCACAACAGATAGAGATTGAATGATTCCTCCTCAAAACCGTGCGTACATTATCCATTTGATCTTTATTATAATTGCCATTATATTTGGCTTTTCTTGTAAACTACACTTCTGTTTACAACATAAAATGAATAATTCATACAACTTACTTTCATCATCCGTCATCCGTCATCCGTCATCCGTCATCCGTCATCCGTCTCCGTCTGTTCCCCATTTGATACACTTGTCTTTATTTATTTAAATTTTCTGGCAAAATTAAGACCAAAACTGATTGTCATAGAAGAGTTGCTGCACATTCCACTTGTTAAATTAATACATTTTTCTTCAGAAGACATGAACTCAATTTCTTCGGACCAGTTGATTTGTCCAATTTGTATCCCAAGGGTAGGAAAAAAGTTTGTGTGAAAAAGTATGACTATTTGTTCAAATGTAGTTTTGGTCCTAAGGGTGGGAAAAAAGTAAACAGAAAAAAATAAAATTGTTTGAAAAATGTATTCAAAATGTACTTTTGTTTGGAAAAAGAAAAAGAAAAAGGGAAAACATACACTGAGAATTTTTAGAGGGGAGTTTTTTTTTTTTTTCAGTAAATGGACTAACTTTTGATTTGAGGCAGAAAGAAGATAATTAAGATAAAATTAACTAACGTCATATTAATTCTCATTGAGAAGTTAAAAAATGGGAGAGAAAATAACAAAGTATACAATCAAGAATTAAAAAATGAATACAAGGAAACATTAAAAAAAAGGTGAACCAACAAAACTTTTGGTAACACCCATATTACAACTTTTATTTGTACTACTACTAGCTTTCTTCCTTGTTCAGGAACACATTAATTTTCTGGGTTTGATGCAGCAAAGAACTTGTTCAACCCATGAGATAGGATGGTGGCTTGGGCAATCCCTTGGCAAGACCGCAGATAAGGGTAGAATTGTGAATGTTATACTCGTCCCTAAGGGATCGTTCGGGGGAGAGCACACTTACGTACATCTGCTGACCCAAGTAGTTCCTCTCGAGTGAATACGACCTCAAATTCCACATTCCGGCATTGTCGAATGTTGTCATGATGGCTGCCCATGAGTTTGGATATACCTGAATGCTGTGCCTGCTCACTGCATCAAGAAGATTGTAGTTCTTCCTCTTTTCAGGTGACCATTTCCCTGGCTCAACCCTGCAAATTTGGTAAACCACAAGAGATATATGAATGAAATAAATGTCTTTAGAAAATGAAAAGGAAATAGGGACGGACAGATGCATATAAAGTTAGCTTACGCGACGGCAAAGAAAGAGTATCCGGACACGTGATATGACTGAATGCTCTTCTCGGGGTTCTCAAAGATGATCTCGATGAAGTTCCTGAATGTTTGGTTGAACACATTGGGTGTCACTGTAATCTTCTCGAGGTCAGCCCCTGCCGCTGGTTCGTCGGGCATCTGGTCGTACTTGAATACTTTGTCCGCTACTCCAAAGTACTCTGCAAGCTTCAATGGAGTCTCGGGATCCGTGTGGGATATTCCGTTGATTGCGTATCGGAGTTTTCCATCGACGGTGCCAGCCGAGTTGACAAGCTTAATCGTACGAGTGATGTTGATTTTACCGTAGTGGTACGATCCTTGTGGGTTGGGACGGGCTGCACTTGCTGTTAGGTTCCATCGGAAGGACCGGAACTGGTTCATTGACCAGGCAATGCCCTTGGACTCAGTGGGCGGTGATGGTGGGAGCTCAGGAGATGCGGGGCCCTTGCCACCCTCGTATCGGATGGTGGCAGTGGAAGTGAGGACGGTCTTTGTGAAACGTGTCGAAGCCACCAAGTAATAGTCCTTGGGTTCTTGATCAGCAGTTACTAGTACTGAGTAGCACTGTCCCAAATGAACGTCGAGGGAGTCGTAATCGTTCTGAACGGTGTGGGACCCTTCGATCTCGACCAGCTTCATCGTGTGGTCCTGGATCCTGATGTTGAGCGAGTCCTTGAGCCCCACGTTGCAGAACCTGAACCTGTGGGTCTTCCCGGGCTTCACTGTGAAAATGGTGCCGGGGTCCGACCCGTCAGGCTTCCCTGCCTTGCCATTGATAAGTACACCCACTGGTCGGCCAAGAGAGCGTTGCCCACCATCAAGGATCTTCTTCAAGGAAGCATGGCTCTTGGTGTACCAATCACCCATAAGAACAGAGAACTCACTCTCTGGCCTGTCAAACGGGACGGGGATGAGGTCACGACTGTGGATATTAATGGCACCATACCCACCGGCAGCCCTAAGGAGGCCGGTAGTGGGGTAGTAATAGTAGCTACCAATCTGATCCTTGACCTGAAACTTGTACGTATAGTTTGTTCCCGGAGCAATAGGGCAAGAAGTACCCGGAGTACCCTCCATCCATGAGTTCTTCCTTTGTTGAATACCGTTCCAGGTGAAAAGGAGCGGCTCATCAAGTTTATTGAACACATTGACAACAATGTTGTTGTTGGAGGTGCAATTGATGGTGGGGCCAATGAAATCGCCGTTGATGAGAATAACTTGTTGAGGAACACCCAACGGGGATTGGGTCCCGTAAGTGACATCCCAAGTGAAGAACAAGTAAGGATCCTCGGCACGGACGCTCGTCAGTGCCCCCGCGAGGAGGCATGACAGAAAGAGGAAAGAAAGAAGCTTGCACATATTTTTGTTTTTCTTTCTTCTCTCACTCTCTAAGTCTTGTTTAGAAAGGGTGGAATTAGAGAATGGAAAGGAGATGGTTTTGATTGTGGGAAAGATAGGGTCCTTATATAGGATTTGTTGAAGAGACATTGTCAAAATGTAACCATTAAAATCTCTCCCAAAGCTTTGGTATTTTTCCTTCTCCTTTGGTTGCGCTCTTCCTTTCAAAGTATTCCAGTCTGCCTAAACTTTTGGCTTACCACAAAAAGCACACACATTCTAAAAGGAGAGAAAACAAGTTCGAGTCTTTAGCTTGTCCTCAGGGGTGGTTTGGGGAAAAAAAATCATTTTCCTCTAAAGAGTGTTTTTTGTGGATTACACTTTGTCTTTAAAATGAAAATATCAGATACTAAAATTTACCTCAAACCAAATAATTCACTATGTCCCATAATAATTGTCTTATTTAACTATTTAAACATATTAACGATGAATTGTTACTCTTAATTATATCGTTAGTGAGGTTTAATTATTACTCTTACTAAACTCCTTCTTTCAAAATATATGAATTACTCAATAGATTCACACAATAATAAGTTGGGAAATTCAATGTTTTTAACACATCAATTTTAGAAATAATCAATTTTTGAAATAAGACTATTTTTCTAAGGCAAACATAATGAAGAAAGGGACTATCATTTTCAGGGATTATAATTTTGAGGAGTTAAAGTACCTATTTCATCCTTCTAACTACTCCTTCCGTCCCAAAATGATTTTCCTATTTGCCATTTTTCATTGTCCTAAAAAGTTTTTCCCATTTCTACAATTTAGGTTTAAGAATGCATAAACAAAACATGACAAATGAAGCAAGCGTTCATATCCTTAAAAAGTTTGAATAGTTAAATAGGAAGATCATTTGGAACGGAGGGAGTATTTAAGTTTTAAAGGAGTTAAGCACCTTTGTTGATGATAACAATTAACCGGTGGTGGTTTTGGTTGTTAAATTTCCTTGGTTGTTTGGGGTAGTAGTGGATGAAATGATTGATTTAAAAAATTAAACATTTTTATGGTGGATAAAATATTTATTTTTTGGTTGGAAAAATAATTAATTATATTATATAAAATTAGTGAGAAAGATAAATGAAAATATTTTTATTTATCAAACAATCATTACTATATATGATAAGTGTTTAAAATATTTATTTTGTTTATCAAAATTATTTAAAAAAATTATCTATCAAAATAATAAATTTTTGAGAAAATTTAGTCACAGTGTAATATAATGATAAAGTAACTATAATATTTTATATATAGGGTTGAAGTTTAGTATTTTACAGTTAACCTCTTATATTTACATGTCAACAATCATTCTTGATGTTTGGTGCCACATGTGCAAAACGATGATGTCATTATTCCAACACAACATCACTTAATGGCAATTTAAATGACACTCTGACGTAAGGATCACATAATCAACGAAACATACAGGTTAAGGATGAAATAGTAAAAAAATATTATTCGATGACATAAAGGAACAAATTTAAATAGTTGAAGAATGAAATATGTACTTAACTCTAATTTTGAGTGTAAGTGGTTTGTTAAGATTGTGACTCAGGATCAAACTAAACTAAAATATGAGAGGTCTGAAAGCATAACTGGTTCACCTCTATTTAGAAAATAGAGATACACCGTATGGTCTAGGTTTGATATTGAACCCAAACCATGCCAAACTGTACATAACTAACTCTTTATATGAGAATGCAGTTTCAAATCGCGAGAATGAACCATAGTATCCAACCATCAAAATGTCTAATGTTAGTTGTAGATTATTTATGTGTGGAGTTCTATATATCGGGAGTAACGAAAATTGATACATAGGATTACGATGCTACACGAAACTGTCAAGACCAGCTCCTTCACCCGTGAGGATGATTTTGGTGCTCTCAATCGCCTGCACACACGAACCCACGACTTGCCCGAATTGCCTCCGGTGTGAGAATCAGTAAGGGTTTTATGAGAGAGAAAGTATGAAATCATACAGACAGAGTTTAGCCAATAATGAAGCGAGATACATTTTCTGCAAGGGATGACCTTCTATTTATAGTTGATGTCAAATGTTAAGTATTGTGTGTCTTGGATCTTGCGCCTGATGACGTCAGGTGGGAAAAATAAGTAAAGTGTGATCTTTTGGATTTAACAGAATCCACGAGGTTCGGTCTAGCCGGAGGGGGCTCGTTTATAGCGAGCGTGTGTAGGTTAGGTCGTTTCAAGTACGATCGGGACTTGGAATGGCCAATGTATGCTTCTTTGATGGATATTTGAGAAGTGGCTTTTCAGCTGTGGGCTTGAGCCCCAATCTTGATTCGGCTGATTGGGCTCTAGTACTCATAGTTCGGTCTTTTGGGCTTAACTTTATTTTTGCAGTTCAGTGGCCCTTGAATTTCTAGGTCCTCTTGACGGGCTAGGAAGTAAAATCTTTTCTTGATATGATAGCTCGGACTTGATTTGACTATAGAAAGCCGTTAAGAACTTCAATGCTGCTTATTGGGCCTGGTCAGGTGCGTATCTTCCGGATGGTACATGAATCTAGGAAATAGATTTCCAGCCCATGGGTCTAATCATTAATTTGTAAACATCGACAAGAAAACCCTTGGCCCTCTCCAACTTTTTTTTAAAATAATAATAAAGAGCCAGACTTTTCAACTAAAGACTTTTAAACCAAAGAACTTTACAAGCTTCCATACCAGAATGAGATCCAATTCTGCTCAGACTCCCGTCGTTGAATCTTGCAAGGTCTTCAGCTTTTCCCACTTTCCCGGCATTCTATTGTTCGTCCCTTTCTTTCCCAGCATTTGAATTTCCTTTCCCGCTGCTTCAAGGTAATATCCGTTTCTTACTCGTATCTTTTTTTGGGGGGGGGGGGGGTTTCTAGGGTTTAAGTAGAATTCCTTTGGATCAATTTGAAATTACTGGGAGTGTTATGGATAGAACTTGAAGAGGTGAATCAGATACAAAATATCATTATAGCAATCGTAATTTTAAACTGTATAAGAGAAGGGATGGTCCTTGGTCCAAAGTGAGGTTGACGGAATGAAATGAAATTCTTCACAATTTTAGATTCAGAACTGAGGGAATTAGGTACCCTAGGGGGTTAATAGCTAGAGATATGGAGGTTGGATGCCCAGATGATATTACTTTTCCCAATTTTGCCTCCATGATCAATCACCTTATCAGAAATTACTTTGATGGCTAAAACTCGATATATTAGGGAGCTTATTCCTTTCACTGGAGATGTTAGATCTCTCTCTCGTTTCACAGCCGACCATTGACAGGACTAGTTCCCATGTTTCTCTTAATGAGTGAGCAACATAATCAATGAACTGAGACTTCTTCTTCTGGGAGGATAGTTGAAGCCTTTTCGGGGAATGAACGAGATGGTAGGGAGAAAGATCTACCCCAAGCAAAGATATTACTGCAAATCCAAATTATTATTTTTAGTTCAACCAACTTGATATCATATATATATGATCATTTTGGGTTTTCTAGTGCAGATTATCAAATTGAGTATGTGTCTCCTCAGGATCAAAAATAAATCTCGGCTCTTTAGTCCCATTGTAATGAATTCAAAGTTACTTTTTTGTAAAAACAATTCACTGTAGGACTTAGATTGCCTCTTGAACCTTTCTGTAGATACCCCGGGGAACCACGGCTTGGCTAGAGCGCGTGAATTACCTAGGATGTCTAATTGTTTTTTAGAGTCGCCACCCACGTTTTTGAGGAACGTAAGAAAACCTAATGTTTATGAGCCTAAGTTTGATTTACGAAAATAGATATTCTTTGGGATGAGGGGTTCGGGGGTTAGGTTACAAAATGGGAAGTACTTAAACACCCATTTCGCCCGAGCAAAGTCGGTCTTGTTTGTTCATAATTCACTTTAAAGATAAATGTATTCTTCCTATTCGAATGATGATAAAAAATGGGTTTTAAAGTTTAAAATGTAGGGAGATGACTCCTAGGACAATTCAATGTAATGAAAGGACCATTGGTGTCATGTCCCAATTGGTTTTGGGGTGATTGCACATTTGATTGGAGAAGAAGAAGAAGAAGAAGAAGAAGAAGAAGAAGAAGAAGAAGAAGAAGAAGAAAAATGCTTAAGACATTTACCTACAGTATCCTTTGAAAAGCCTTGAAGAAGAGGTTGAATGCTTAGTTGACAAAGGTCTCAAAGAAGTCCCAAGGAAAAGTCTAGAAAAGAAGTGAGGAAAAAGGTCTAAAAGTAGTCATGTCCAAGGTCTCCTCCAATGATGGATTGGAGGGGTTTTTATAGTTGAAAGAGGACTGTTTTTGGAGCAAAACGGAGTCTCCAAGAAATCTTTCCCTGGCAAAATCATGTATAATGAGCAAGGGAGAGATTCTTGGGCAGAATCTGTAACTGACACACCCCAGAAACGCGCGCATCCCACCTAAGCGGCGGAAGGCGCGCGCGTCTGGCCTCAAGGGGCGGAGGCGCGCGACTCTGAAATGCAAATTTTGACAGAATGGACTAGAAAGTTAGAACTGTTATTCAGTTTAGTCCCGGGACTTAACAGAGTCCGTCTGGAACTTAACCAAAGTAACAGAAACTAACAGAAAACACTTAAAAGAGGGAGAAACACAAAATCAAGTGTGCAATCGGGGTGAGCGGTCCAAGGCGGGGTGTCTACAGAGCCCCTCGGCGGCGTGGATTGCGAAGCAAACGCGCCGACGAAAGACAGACATCCGCCTAGGACATCACCAAGAAAAAGAAAAGACTCGATAAAAGCAGGAATTTGAAATTGCGGGGGATAGAGGTGCGCTCCCTGTGTGAGCGGCTTTGAGAGATAGAGGTGCGCTCTCTGTGTGAGCGGCTTTGCCAATAGCGGGATCCGTTTGCTGAAGGCGGGATCTGTTTGCTGGAAGCGGGACCTGTTTGCTGATAGCGAGATCCGTTTGCTGGAGGCAGGACCTGGAGGACCGTTTGCTGAAGTGCGAGACCCGGAGGACCGTCTGCTGAAGTGCGGGACCCGGAGGACCGTTTGCTGTAGTGCGGGGCCTAGAGGACCGTCTGCTGAAGTGCAGGACCTGGAGGACCGTCTGCTGTAGTGCGGGGCCTAGAGGACCTCCTGCTGAAGTGCGGGACCCGGAGGACCGTTTGCTGAAGTGCGGGGCCTAGATGACCGTTTGCTTTGAATGGATGTAGATTTTGCTTGATGAGGAAGCGGTGATTCTGTGGCTCACCCCGGACCAAGTTGTTGTCATGAGTCGTACTTTGATGTTGACTGTTTGACTTTGACTTTTGATGGGGTGCGTGCACAGTTGACTGCGGAGTGCTTTGTGCTGGGGATGAATTGTAAAAACTGATTTTTTGAGAAAATAACAGACACCCTACTTTGAGTGGGAGTTTTTATCTTATTTCGGTTTTTTAGACATGCCTTAAGGGCGGACCAAATTAATGTGTGTCCAGCTGAGTGTTTGCTGTCGTCGTTTGAGCTCCTCTTGTTGCTGGGATTGATCTTTTCTGCAGGTTGAAGGCGCTGGAACGCCCGGGTTCTGTTCTAAACTGACAAAGGCTATTTCTGGAGCCTTTTTCTACCTGGGACGCGGGCGCTTCCTCTATTGGAGACGGGACGCGCGCGCCTTGTAGACTGGTGTCGGGAGGCGCGCGCCTCTGGGAGGCGAAATTCGGGGCCTGATATTTGCTGACCAAAAGATCCCCCAACAGCTATAATATCAGCTTCTGGTCGGTAATTCGATTCCAACAGCTTTCTTTTGCCATTTTTGAACACCATTTTATTGCCCAATTTTGCTTATAACCTTCTTTCCCATGGCCTCTAACCTTTTTAGTCTTGGTGCCGAGGTTGTCAAGAGTTACGAGAAGGATTTATTGACATTCGTTTATTCTTTCAAGACCCATCCCAAAAATGCTTTCATCAAAGATTTCGGTTTTCGAATTCTTTTTACTTTGCGAACATTGAAGCCGGATTGGGACTTGTTGAAGGCTGCTGCAGCCTTCTGGGATTGTGATAGTCATGCATTCAACTTTTCGGCTAATGAAATGGCGCCGACTGTTGATGATTTTGGGGCCATTTTGGGTATGCCTTTGGCCGGTCGGATTGCCGTCCCTAAGTATCACCGCGGTGTTCTTGATTCTTGGGTTGACCTTCTGAATCTCCCTGTTGGAGAGGTGAAGAAGATGATGAACGGGACCGTTGTTGACATAACTGAGCTTCCGATGTTTTTCAGTTTGCATTCGGAGGATGTCGAGGTTCAGTCCTTTAAGAGAAATGCCATGGCTGTCTGCCTTTTCAGCGAGGTTTTGTTTGTCACTCCTCTGGGTACTGCGGATGCGTAGTTGGCTGAAATCGTGTTGCAGGCGAAAGGACAACGATTTAGCATAATTCCGCTCGTTGTAGGAGAGACTTTGCATGGTTTGGACGAATTGCACCGTACGGGCAAGATGCGACGAGGAAGCCCCTTGCTTTTGACCATATGGCTTCGGGAGCATTTCGGGCTTTATGCGTCAGATGGTGACCTTTCTCCTTTTGCTGTTCATAGGCGACGGTTGCTGATTAGAGATTTGACCGAAGAGGGTTGGAGGAGATTTTTTGCTTCTCGCCTTACAGCTGACGTTGAGTGGTGTCCTTGGGGTCTTCACCCTTTTGTGGAGTGGACGTCTGGTTTTTAGTACGTGGTTTTACCCGGGTTCAGAGATTCTTCGTTTTACCAACCAGAACGGGTTCTGAGGCAATTTGGCCGTCAACAGATAATTCATTTTCCGAGGAACGGGAGGCTTCGTCCAGTTTCTTATATGGGTCCGGACTTCTCGAATGAGCTTCAGTCGGCTTGGGGAGATGATCGTAACCGTTGGGCTTCCGCTCCATTGCACCGGGGTAGTATTTTCCTTCCCGAGAGTTACTTGGATCACTTGCTTGATACCGTCTACCGCGGCATTACTTGGGTAGATGCTCTTCGGGCTGAGTTGTTAGGGAAGGACTTTGAGCCTAGCAGTGCTTTGAGGTACAAGGAAGCTGCTGCTGATGTGAACAACATTCTAACTGACCCTTTCGGTACCCCTTTGGATGACTTTTATGCTCGGAGGCGCTCTGCTGCGCAGAAGATATCGGTCCGTATCAGTGTTCCTATGCCTCCCAAGAAGAGTAGGATTGGTTGTCGTTCGGGTGGTCCTTCAAAGGCCAAGAGAAAATTAGATTTTTCCTAGTACCCCTAAGAGATTGCAATTAGAATAGACCACTTGTTAGGATTTAATGTTTTAATGTCTTTTAATAGCTCAACAAAATCCGTTGTAATGATAAAAATAATTCAAGAAATGAATAAAAATTGCATCTCGTTAATTTGAAATGATTTGGGTATTTGTTTATATTTTAGACCGCACCCGAAGGTTACCTACGTTCCTCCAGTGTAGAGGCTCAGGTCTCCATAGTTCAAACAAACGAAGACCATATTTTTTTTTGTGTGCACCCTGTTTTTGCCTAGACCGCCCTTTCGGGTTTTCAATCTAGCGGGCTTCTTTTTTTGCACGTGCTCTAATTTTTGCCTAGGCCGCCCTTGCGGGTTTTCAACCTAGCGAGCTTTTTTTTTTTTTTTTTTTTTTTTTTATGATGGTCTTCGTCTTTTAGACGTAAAATCTCTTCAACTTGTCGAGGTTGACTTCCTTTGGCAGCTGATCTCCGTCTAAATCCACGAGTCAGACTGCACCGCCGCTTAGTATCTTCTTGACTACGTACAGACCGATCCATCGGGGTCCCCATTTTCCAAGGGGGTTCATGGCATTAGGAGGGTGTTGTCTTAGGACCAAATCTCCCACACTGATGTTTCGGGGCTTTACCTTTTTGTTGAAAGCCCTAGCCATTCTTTGTTGATAGGCCCTCGTACGTTCGATTGCCCTTAGCCTTTTCTCATCGAGTAGGGCTAGCTGCTCATATCGACTTTGCATCCAATCTACTTCATTGACTTGGTTCTCGAGGAGGACCCGTAGGGATGGGACTTTGAGCTCTATTGGGAGTACAGCTTCGGAATCATATACCAGTGCATAAGAAGTTTCTCCAGTCACTGTCCGTATTGACGTGCGGTAGCCCCATAATGCTAGAGGTAGCTTTTCGGGCCAATCCCTTCCGGTAGAGGCCATTTTATTCACAATGGTCTCGATTGTCTTATTAGCTGCCTCGACCGCGCCGTTTGCTTGAGGGCGGTATGGAGATGACTTGTGCTTAGTAATCTTGTATTCTACCAGGAGCGCGTCCATCTCTTTCTCAAAGTGAGAACCGTTGTTTGAGATGATCTCATGAGGAACGCCGTACCGGCACATGATATGGGTTTTTACGAATTCGACCACTTTCTTGGCGTTGAGAACTCGGTAAGCCTGTGCTTCGACCCATTTTGTAAAATAGTCCACGGCTACTAGGACGAAAGATTGTCCGTTGCTGCCAGTAGGGTGAACTTTGCCGATGATGTCTATGCCCCAACAAGAGAAAGGCCAAGGCGTGGTCATATTGTAAAGCTGTGAGGGTGGAGCGTGCTGTAGATTGGCAAGGAATTGGCATTTGGCGCACCTCTTGACTTTCTCGATGCAGTCCCTTTCCATGGTACTCCAATAATAACCCATGCGGAGTATCTTCTTGGTCAACATAAACCCGTTCATGTGGGGTCCACATTCACCTTCGTGGATCTCATGCATTATTTCTTGAGCTTCGATCTCATTTGCGCATAGAAGATTGATCCCTTCATGGTGCCTTTTGTAGACTCGGTCCCCAATCAGTACATATCGGGAGGCTAGTCTTTGTAATGCCATTTGGGACTTCTTATTGCTATTCTCGGGATAAGTACCATCCTTGAGGAAATTCATGATATCTGTATACCACGGGGAGTTTGCTTGGACCTCGTTGATCTCGATACTCATGCAGTATGCCGGACTGTTTCGTCGGGAAATTTTGAAGGGCTTCACCATTTTACCCTCAGGTATTTCGACCAGTGAAGCGATGGTGGCTAGTGCATCAGCAAAACGGTTTTTGTCCCTTGGCAGGTAGTTGAAGGTGATTTCTTGAAACTGTTCAACCAACTCCTCGAGATGTTGACCATACCATTGCAGAGTCGAGTCTTAAATCTTCTACTTTCCAGATGTCTGATTGATGATGAGCAAGGAATCACCAAATACCTCTAAACTCGTGACATTTCTCTCGAGGGCTGCTTCGAGCCCCGCTATGCATGCTTTGTACTCAGCGATGTTGTTGGTGGCTTCAAATTCGAGGCGGATAGCGATTGGAGTATACATGTCCTTTGGATCAACAAGTAACATCCCTATGCCATATCCATGCTTATTGGCTGCACCGTTGAAAAAAAGTTGCCACTTATTTTCTTCTGTTGTAGTGCAAATTAAATGCTCGTCAGGGAACTGTACATCTTCCCCCTTCACTTCGTCACACGGAAATTCAGCAAGCTGATCACTGAACACTTTCCCCCTGATGGATTTGAGTGTGACGTAGGTGATATCATATCCGGCGAGCATGAAATACCATTTGGCTATTCTTGTTGACATGAAAGGATTCTCAAAGATGTAGCGGAGCGGGTCTACTTTTGCTACCAACTTGATTGGGAAGGCCTCCATGTAATGCTTGAGCTTTTGAGTAACCCAAACCAATGCAGCACAAGACTTCTCTAAGACAGAGTAGTTCTTTTCAGCTCCTTGAAACCGGCAGCTGACAAAGTAGATAGCATTCTCTTTTGTGGAGTCTCGCTGTTCTTGTGCTAACATAGCCCCTAGGGCTTCATTATTGAAAGTGAGATAGAGAAATAGAGGCTTCTCTTTGTGCGGTGGAACCAAAACTGGACATGTCAAGTAATGCTTCACTTGGTCGAAGGCTTCTTGGCAAGCATCGGTCCATTCTAGAGCCACATTCTTCTTGAGTAGCTTGAAGATCGGCTCACACATGGAAGTGAGTTGGTGCACAAACCGACTGATGTATTGAAGTCTACCCATGAAACCTTTGATTTCTTTCTGCGTCTTTGGAGGAGGCATGTCAATGATTGCCTTGATCTTGGAGGGACCGGCTTCAATTCCCCTCTCAGTGACCATGTAACCGAGAACCTTTCCTCTGACGACCCCAAAAATGCACTTTGCGGGATTGAGTCTCATGTTGTGTTGTCGAAGTCTGTCAAAGAATTTGCAAAGATCGATCAAATGTTGACCGTTGGTTCCCTTCGAATGGATGATCATGTCGTCTACATAGACCTCGATCTCTTTATGAATCATGTCATGGAATAGATCCGTAACAGCCCTCTGGTAGGTAGCCCCAGCGTTCCTTAGTCCGAATGGTATGACTTTGTAGCAGAAAGTTCCCCACGGTGTTGTGAAAGCTGTCTTGTGTTGGTCTTCTTCAGACATGAGAATCTGATTGTAACCGGAAAAACTGTCCACAAATGAGCGGATAGTTGGCAGTTGAATCGATGAGCATGTCGATGTTTGGTAGTGGAAAATCATCTTTCGGGGAAGCTTTGTTCAAATCCCGGAAGTCCACACAAACTCGAACCTTGCCGTTTGCCTTTCTGACTGTCACAATGTTGGCTAGCCAAGTTGGATACTCAATGACTTTGATGAAACCCACACTGAGGAGCTTTTCAATCTCTTCTTTGACTTGTAGAGACCATTCTGGCTTGATCTTTCTGAGCTTCTGCTTTACTGGCTTGGCATCCTCTCTGATCGGAATTCTGTGCTCCGCGACCTTTCTGTCCAAACCCGGCATGTCTTTGTACGACCATGCGAATACATCCACAAACTCTTTGAGCAGTGCAGTCAATCTGTCTTTGTCTTCCCCCTTGAAGAAGCTGCCAATCTTTGTTTCTTTCGGCTCTTCGTCGGTACCCAGATTAACAACATGCAATTCCTCATCAGCCCCTGGACCATTTTCACCACGACAATGAACCTGTTGAGCTAGTTCATTTAGGTATGTTATGTTTTCGTGGTCTATTTCATCATAATTTGAATCGTTATTAACTTGTTCATTAAGTTCGTTATTAGTTAATTCATCATTTATGATGTTTGCAATCTCGGGGTACTCAGAAATATCAAATTTTTCATTAGCAAAGAAAGGAAACACACGCTCGGCTATTGCCTCCATATCCTCTTGGGTGAGGGCATTAGAAACACTCTCGGACTCGAAAGTAAGTGTAAGCCGCTCTTCCTTTGTTGCTGTACGGGGTATGCAACCCATTTCTCGGGTCAAGAAATCCTCGGATACTATGGGCCCCTTCGTTGAATACCAGTTGTTGATTGGCTCGGAGCTTGGCGGGATCTCACTGATGGTTTCCTTTCTGACGACGGTGTCGTAGATGGCGTTGACTTGACAATCGTCCATGATGACAAATTCTTCGAACATGGAGGCTAGATCGGACAGTTCTTCCCCCACGGTAATCTCTACCTCGGACTCTATAGTCACTTTCTTGCCCCACCACTCTCGGGGTGACATTGGAGTAGGAACCCTTTGTGTCGGTATTTCACAATCAGTGAAGATCTCGAGACCGGGCTTTTTGACGCCCTTGTTAACCCATGGTTCGGGAAATATCATGTACGGAACATCTTCCCCTTGGCGAACAAAATAACCGTTTAGTGTGTTGCGGTAAGGCCTCAAGTTAGGGATTTCATATTGTCGACCTTCTTTGGAGCTCGGGTCTTTTGACTCTTGACTGCTTGCTCGTACTTTAAGTCATCTTCGGTAGGATCGTACCCCAAACCAAACTTGTTCTTGACAAAAGGAACTTCTACGGGGTGCAATATCCCTTATTGATGCTTCCCTAGGCCTAGACCGGGAAAGTAATTCATGTTTCTCATCATGCGGAGGATTTTAGGATTGCCGAGGGTCCATTGTCTGTTTCCCCCTTCTTTGTCGTTGGTGTTGACGCCGGAGAGAGTGGCATCTTCTATCCCGTGTTGAACTTGGTGAACGGGTTGTCCCCCATTTCTGTGGATGGTGACATTCTCGGCCATGACGGTGACTATCTCGTCCCCATTTCTGATCTTGACACATTGATGGAGAGTGGAAGGGACAGCATTAGAACTGTGGATCCAAGGTCGGCCCAAAAGTAAGTTGAATGAAGCAGGGATATCAAGTACTTGGAATGGGACGGACATGATCATGCTTCCAAATTCGATATCAACTTCTAACATTCCCATGACTGTACGGGCTGCTGTCGTACCCTCTAATGACTTGTGCGGAGGGTTGTAAATCGGAGCTTTTGAGCCCCAGTATGCCCATGACTCGGCTAGGCATTAAGTTGAGTGCAGAACCACCGTCTACTAGAACTCTTGAAATGGGTCTCCCCCTTGCCTTACTTTGAGGTAGATGGCTTCATTGTGTTCGGACCCAAATGGCGGGGGGTCCATGTCGGCAAAAGTGATGACATTGCCGAAGTGAATGTGACCTATCATTGCTGTGAGGTCCTCAGGAGTCGTGTCGGGAGAGACTGATGTGTCATCCAAGTTCTTGATGACGAGGTCTCGGTGTTTCTTTTATGATGCAATAAGGTCCCAGATGGATATGTTGGCTTGCGTCTTCTTGAGTTGTGTTAACAAAGGATCTTCGGGTACGTCGCATGCTTGCAATCTTTGAGAAGAGGTATTGGTTGCTGCGGTATTGGGAGGGATTGTGCTCGTTGTTACTCGGCCACTGCGAGTGAGCACGTTCACGGTCCCGTGTAGCTTCTTCTTCCTATTCTCTAAGACTTCCCTCATAATCTCATCATAAGTCACAACATAACAAGAATTATCAAGTTTATTCATATCATCAGAGCCCTCATTCACAATTGGGATCGAATGAGTGGTTCCTTCAAACTCTCCTACCTCTTTTACATTGACACCACCCTCATTAGGGATTATGAATTCCTTCTTGTCTATGAGGTCTTGGATGGTGTTGCGGATGGAGAAGCAATCCTCGGTGAGGTGGCCGGTGCATTGATGGTAGTCACACCATTTGTGGTGGGCATGATTGGGACGGAGCAGTTGTGGTTGCTTGTACCCTTGAAGAGGAGTGATTTGTCCCTTGGCCTTTAGAGATTCATAGGCCTCGTTGATGGTCATGCCATTGAGAGGAGTGTAGACGCAGTCGTTTTGGAACCGCTTGCCTTGTGGTGGAGGGACCTTCTTGTAATTCCCCTTGTTGGTAGTAACGGCATTGACAGAAGCCTCTTTGTTTGAACTAGAGGCGGCCTTATATCGGTAAGTAGGAGTGGTCTTCTTAATCTCCTTGAGCAAGTCATCCATGCGTACCCCCGCCTCATACATTTGGGAGAAGTCGGAGTAGCAAGCCCCACTTAGGTGGGTGCGGAGATCAATCTTGAGACACTTTAGAAAGATGTCCATTTGCTCTTTTGTGTTTGGCCTCTCAACAATTTCAGAGAGCTTGTCATTCCATCTCCTTGTGAAGTCAATGAAGGACTCTTTGTCTCTTTGGGTGGTGTTCTCGAGCTCTTTCCTTGTGGGCCGGTGAGTGGTGTTGCCTTGATATTGATTTTTGTAGGCAAGCATAGCGGCATCCCAATCAAGACGGACAGTGAGCGGGAGAGTTGCATACCAATCCTTTGCCGCCCCCTCGAGGGTGAGAGGAAAGCATTGAGCCATAACTTTTGGGGAGACCTTCTTCGGAACCATAGCCCAAATGTAAGTCTCGATGTGAGACATCGAGCATGAGTTGCCCTTAAACTTGCTAATGTCGGGCATTTTGAATTTGTCGGGGAGAGCGGCCATCGTGCTCATGAGGATGGATGACTGATAAAGGCTTGTGTTGGAGCCTTTTCCCATGTTGAGGCCGTCGAATTTTTGATCAATGTAGGCCATGATGGAATCGACCATTTTGGGGTCGTTGTTGTCGGTGCTTGGTCCCCCCACTTTTTTGCTACGGGTACTGACATATGGGCTTTCAAACAAACCCTCGGTCCACTCGGATTCCTCATTGTCATTAACCCCCTTGTTCTTGGAGAGCTTGAGGAGCTTGGCTTTCAATTGGTCAACCTCGGCCTCGTGGGCCTCCCTTTGACTGTCGACATGAGCTTGCCACAAGGCTTCTTTGGTTTGAGCCTCTTGGTTAAGGGTAGAGACTTGTTGTTGGAGTGCTTGAACCATGGCAGAAAGCTGTTCGAGAGTCATGGCGTTGTTGGTGCTGGAGTCGCCGGCCATTGATGATGTAGAAGCGGTTGGAGTGATCCGTTCACGGACAAGCCTGTTGGATGAATCCCTGTAGATGCGGAGAGTACCAATCGGACCTATAATTGGAGAAGTAGCCCTTGTCAGTCTCGGTTCACACTTTCGGTCCATGAAGAGGTTGAGAACACACAGTTGGGCACAAGACCCGAACCACGTAAGAAAAAGACTTTTTTTTTAATTTTATTTTATAAGTCGGAGGGAATGGGTCCCTTTTGGGGTTTCTAAGAAGATAATGGAATCGTCACACTAGTATATAGACCATCTCGCGGTCCCATATACTCATCGGATTCCATCGCGTTTGTGAATCCTACATGTGTCGGGATTAAACTAAATTAATGTAGTAAAGCATACATGCGGGGACAGATTTTTTATTTTCGTCCAAAATAACCACTTTTGGGGACGGATTTTTATTGCGTCCGTCTTAACAAGTTGGCATGTATGATTTGAAAACATTAGTTTAGGGAAATCTCGGCACATGGAAACCGACTTGGTCACGGAGTGTTAGACCCTAACTAGAATCGTGTGGTTTGTGCTCGGCTAAAGAGAGGCTTAAAGGTCACCCCCGGCATGTAGTCATGAACTACACCACGGGCTGAGGTTTACCGCTTCGAAAGAGCCAAGGTCGAGTGGAGCTTGAAACTTTCTAGGACGGGCCTCGACGGGTTTGGGGTTGGACTTGTGCGACTCGATAGTGAGCAATTTATAGGAGTAATGTGCATGTAGTGTGAGGTCTATCACGTGACAATTTTTTTTTTTTTTTTTTTTTGAAAAGAAAAGAAAAGAAAACACATAAGCACGTAAGTTACAACTCCCGAATCACCCGTATGACCGGTAAATAAACACAAAATTAAACAGTCCTTCTGTTCTGATGCAGGCAACTGTGCCCACACCCCACTGTTCTGTTCAGTCACTAAAATATGTTCTTGCCCTGGAAATTGGCCCAGAAGCGCGCGCCTCGGGCTGGTGTTGTGGGAAGCGCGCTCCTGGCGCATTGTATCTGGGAGGCGCCCGCTTCTGGGCTAACCTGTCAGATTATCAAAAACTTATGGACTCAGGGGATTGCCCTGGTCCTGATTGTGTGATGGAACCCCTGCAATGTTTGTTAGCACGAAATAATAGGAAGAATAGGAAGAATACATGGAAGGCGGGCGATTCTGGAATTTGACGCGGGACGCGCGCTCTTTGGACCATGAAGGTCCGAGGCGCGCTTCCCATGTCAATTTCCAGAATGCCCAGAAAAGTGAATTATGAACAGAAACACAAGTTTAACCCTCAAGAAGTCCCCAGCGGAGTCGCCACTGTAGATACCCCGGGGAACCACGGCTTGGCTAGAGCGCGTGAATTACCTAGGATGTCTAATTGTGTTTTAGGGTCGCCACCCACGTTTTTGAGGAACATAAGAAAACCTAATGTTTATGAGCCTAAGTTTAATTTACGAAAACAGAGATTCTTTGGGATGAGGGGTTCGGGGGTTAGGTTACGAAATGGGAAGTACTTAAACACCCATTTCGTCCGAGCAAAGTCGGTCTTGTTTGTTCATAATTCACTTTAAAGATAAATGTATTCTTCCTATTCGAATGATGATAAAAAAGGGGTTTTAAAGTTTAAAATGTAGGGAGATGACTCCTAGGCTAATTCAATGTAATGAAACGACCATTGGTGTCATGTCCCAATTGGTTTTGGGGTGATTCATTTGATTGGAGAAGAAGAAGAAGAAGAAGAAGAAGAAGAAGAAGAAGAAGAAGAAGAAGAAGAAAAATTCTTAAGACATTGACCTATAGTATCCTTTGAAAAGCCTTGAAGAAGAGGTTGAATGCTTAGTTGACAAAGGTCTCAAAGAAGTCCCAAGGAAAAGTCTAGAAAAGAAGTGAGGAAAAAGGTATAAAAGTAGTCATGTCCAAGGTCCCCTCCAATGATGGATTGGAGGGGTTTTTATAGTTGAAAGAGGACTGTTTTTGAAGCCAAACGGAGTCTCCAAGAAATCTTTCCCGGGCAAAATCATGTATAATGAGCAAGGGAGAGATTCTTGGGCAGAATCTGTAACTGACACACCCCAGAAGCGCGCGCATCCCACCTAGGCGGCGGAAGGCGCGCGCGTCTGGCCTCAAGGGGCGGAGGCGCGCGACTCTGAAAAGCAAATTTTGACAGAACGGACTAGAAAGTTAGAACTGTTATTCAGTTTAGTCACGGGACTTAACAGAGTCCGTCTGGAACTTAACCAAAGTAACAGAAACTAACAGAAAACACTTAAAAGAGGGAGAAACACAAAATCAAGTGTGCAATCGGGGTGAGCGGTCCAAGGCGGGGTGTCTACACTTTCATTAATGAATTTTTAGAAGAAATGGGTGCAGTTCCAATGCAATTAGAGGCCAATGCTGAATTTGACTAATTTCATCATATTGTGTCGATAATTGATTTTTGAATCTTGTTGTCAGCTTTCAAGCAATTCTATAGAATTACTACAGAGAAAAAGACTAAGGTGGTAAGTATTCAGTTTTTAACCAAAGCTCCACGCCTCCTCGATAATTTTTCAGGCAAGTCAATGAGTGGAACAAACATATTGTCGCGACCCCGACCCCGCGGGCCAAGAGCACGCGAACTGGACGTCGACTTACAACAATACACCAAAATACTGAATATGAAAATTCCATTTTTATACCCAAAAGGTTTAAAACAAAGTTTTAGAATTCCAAGTTTAACAACAACAATAAACTACTAGTATAAGCTCCACAAGCTTACACCAAAAATACAAAAGATTACAAATCTTAATGACGTCATTGTTGGTAAAACTATCCCCAAAAGGTTATACATTTAAATAATGTAAACCGATCAATAACAACCTGCCCAAAATCTCAATCCTCTCGACGTCCTCCTCGATCCGCGAATCCTAATCCTTTCCTCCTGGGGGGGGGGGGGTTAAGGAAAAACAAAGATAAAAGAAAGGGGGGTGAGATAAATCTCAATAAGTTACTAATGCAACTACATGACATGCTATGATGCAATAACAATAATAATATCTCACATAGCACGTAGCAAATATCATTCAACAGATAGCAGCGGAAGTAAACAAGTAACAAAGGATACTGAGCCAAGGTTTCCCCAATAAAGGATATAACAATCTGATCAATGAAGATAGGGCCGCATCGCAGAGCAGCATCAATAAGCAGCATCGAAGAGCCGATAAACCAATCAACGATAGCAGCATAATAGCTGAAGAGAAAACCCGGTACCGGAACCAATAACCAAACGATAACTGAGTATACGACACAAAGTCGCAACCCCTTATAATAGCTAGACTGTTCCCAAGAAAGGAGCTAGCTCATCTCACATCCAAGGCCAATCTGAAGGAGGGAAATAATGGGGCAAAACAATGGTCAACATTATAATGGACTCGGCTCGTTGCCATTATAATCTTTTCCATCGCCCGACACAACCACAAATACCAGCTGGATTTTCAAATAAATGCCAAGTAACAATTACTAGCTCAATTAAACAACTCATGATTCTGAAGTAGGGAACCATTCCAAATAATCACCAAAAAGGTGAACCAATCCAAACAATCACCATAAAGTTACAAACGGTTATTCACGAAGAGTTCAACAACAACGAACACAAGAAGTTCCACACAAGAGAGTTTAATAACGATAAACGGAATTTCTCATAAAGAGCTCATCCAACAATGATCATTAAAACAAGACGAGTTCAAGACAAGAGCCCATACCAAACACTTTGGTGCTCCAGAATAACCCTCTAAGTACTATAGGATATCACCCAAAACTTAGACCAAGTCTTATCCAAAATCAATCCGATTGGAACAATCACGAACACATCCTAAGATGCCCAAACATTCCCAAACAACCATTGACCAAATTCCATAACACCATTATTCACAAGGTAACCACTTTCAACACTAGAGTATCCCACAATGTCTATTTAATTAAATTAGAGTGGCACCCAAAGTCTAGGCCGAGTATACAATTCAACCTAAAATAAACAAGAAATGATTTCCAGAAAAGCAGGGCGGGCGGGCGCCTGAACAGGGGCGGGCGGGCGCCCATTAAGACAGAAACTAAGGGTCAGGAAAGGGGGAAGTGGGCGGGCGCCTGAGGCCTTATGGGCGGGCGCCCGGTCTACGCGGCTGGGCAAAATCCTGTTGGGTTTAACACACACATACCCAAAATCAAACCCAAAATCTTGCTAATTCATATACACCCAAAATCAACACTTCCAATACTCTTAACAATGTACTAAAATAACATATGAACCTCTAGGAGACCTAGATAACAACATTTAACCACACAAATCAAGATTAAATCTCAACATTCATATTATCACAACTTTTAACCAAAAATTCAAATAAATTCCAAATAATTTCTAAACTCAACCAAAATGACATATAAATGAACTAAAGCATTTAATACACTAAAGATGAACATTTTTAGCATAAATGGGGGAAAAGTAACTTACTTGGATTTTATCAAAGTTGACGGAATTCGAATTTTCCTTGTTCTCTACGATCCTATCGACGATCTAAACATTTTTCATAAAATGAACAATGAGAAATAATGCCTCAATGATGATCAAAATGAAGAAATGAGAGAGGAAGAAAAACTTACCCTTCTAGCAACAACTATGGAGAGAGAGAGGAGATGAGTGTTTGTGGGAGGTTGAGTGTAAGAGTGAAAAGAAAGAGAGGGGGGGGGGGAGAGAGAGAGAACCGGGTAGAGGGGGGGGGGGGGCTAGAGGGGTGAGGTGAGGGAGAAAGGAGGGAGTGGGTGAGAATTATTAGAAAATGTTTCACAAATAACCCCTCACTTCTACCTAGGGCAAAATGAACCCAAACCAAACACTACCAATAAATCCCTCACTACACACCTAGCACAATTGATCAATTAAAATGCTAGGCACGACTACATCATGAAACACAAAATGCACACAATAATATTTAAATAAATAAATTAATTTAAATAAATAAATAAGCCATAAATAAATAATTAAATATTTATTACTAAGAAAATAGAGGCGGGTTTTCGGGTCGTGACATTCACTCCACCTTAAAAGAAAATTCGTCCCGAATTTTAAATTACCTACCCGAAAGATCAAATAGTCATGAACACGCTAATTCCGTCACTTCCCGAATTTCTCCATCATCCATTTTAAACCATCATATGGCAACCTTAAACAATGTTTACAACATAACAACCTCTCGTACTTAACTTCCTTCAATCATTACCTTCACTACTAATTAGAATCCATGTTCAAAAATAGAAGAATCCAAATTGCTCTTAAACATAACTCCCGAGATACTACAAACTTATCTCATTTCATAAACTTAATTACACTACAAGGATACTTCCACCTGTAAACCGCATACTTAGTATTACTCCCCAGAGATTCAAAACATTAAACCATCTCGAGCTAAATCAGCTTCTTAAAATATGGAAAGCTAAAGAAATTTTCCGTCCCCACAATATTCACCAAAGTGGCTATATCTTCAAGGATTTCCATTATAGTGCTTTCACCTTAGATGGCACCTTAAACTAGAGGTACAATGTAAGCCCAAAATTTTAATACAAAGTGTTTACTTAAATCCACGCTATAATTTCATCATCACATTACTCCAAATCCTTGAAAGCCTAAAACAGTTACAAATACCCAGTAGTCCGTAAAACAATCCAAACTTTATCTCCAAGGAACTTCCTCTAACTCCCTTTTAAATTGATAATCCGTGCTTACCCATCCCAAAGAAATTTAGCAATTCCTAAAACTTCCATGGCTAACCTACCTTAGTCTTTCTCATATACATTTATAATTTCAATGATACTTAGGCCCAACCGTACCACCATCATAATAAACCAATTGGCTAGCCACATTCCAACTGACCCAATACCGAATCATAGTACTCTTTAATATGCCCAAGTATTAATACCCAACTTTCTTCACATACCTTTAATGCAAATCGAGAAACGCCACCAAGAAAAGATTTAGACCATAAAACAACCATTTATCTAAAACTCAAAATGCCTTTAATACAATTCGAGAAATTCTTGCCCTCTCAAAATGTGCTTAGTCCTTTCAAATTTAACGCGCTTACCACCATTAATGATTATAACTTCCACAATATACTAGTCACTCATAACAAATCATGCATTTCTTCACACTAACCAATTCCAATGCACTCACGTAGATGTACTAAAAGTAAACAAAAATCTCCTATCATGAAATCCTCAATTGAATCCTCCGCTCTTATAACTCAGCCGATACAACACGGATATTGATTTAATTATTAGCACTACCACCTTGTACCATAACAACTCAATTTAACCCAAGTTCCTCTCCAACACTGGGCACTATTCAGAACAAAATGTAAATCTTACAAATGATACATACACCCAACAATTCGGTATAGACATCCCATTGACACCTACCTAAGTTATATATTCAATTTCATATAAGAGAAGATGTGAATAACTCTACCCAAAGGAATGGTCTCACAATGATTTTAGGAAATCAGGAATAGAGAATGTAACAATCATCCTAGAACAATCAACTAAAGAATGACACTTCCCTTCTCAAAATAACATCAAAACCTTATAATAGCAATATGACAAATTTAGCAGGTAAGTTATATCTACCTTCAAGCACAACATGAGACTCCATCAGATATCCTACACTCCTCCATAGGAGTAGACACTGACAACACATAAGTCAAAGACTCAAGAGAAATAAATGCAACTAAATGCACAGAAACATATGAATGCGATGATCCTAAAAATGCACGCGCTCGCTCTCTCGACACAAAATTAATACCTCCTCAAACTGATGAGCCACCCGTCGAGTGCTGATTGATCGCAAATATCCCACCCTGAACCTTTAGGGTTTCCCGAAGTATCTCTCTTCTGACCTTGTGCAGTACCAGCGTCACTCCCAAATGGTTGATATCTGCCCCTAAGACAATATCTCACAAAATGCCCCAACTGACCACAATTCACACATTTTCCTTGCTTCTTCCAACACTTGTCTTCTGAGTGTCCTTCCCTCTGACAATAGTTGCAGATCTTCCCATTTCGTGTCCCCTGATTTGTACCTTGATTTCTCACTATCGGCTGCCCTCCAGAGTTATCTCGGTTATCCGATCGTTGCGGTTGTGACTTGCTCTGCCCTCCTTGCTTACTCGGGTTAACCATCTCTGTCGCGACCCAGGACCCCGCGGGCCCGAGACCGCGATCTGGACGTCGACTCTAAAACCAAAACTGAAATACCGAAGTTAAAAATTCCATTTGATACCAAAAGGTGATGATCCAAAGTTTTACAAAACCAAGTTTGATAAAAACCAATTACAACTATCATAAACTTCCACAAGTTTATGCCCAACAAAATAAAAATATACAATTCTTAATGACGTCATTGTTTGGTACAACTAACCCAAAAAGGTTACACATTTACATAATGTAAACCAACCTATAACAACCTTCCCCAAAAGAATGTATCCACACTCGACGTCCTCTTTCTCGTGATCAGCGAGAATAATCCTTAGCACCTGGGGGGGGTTAAGGAAAAACAAAGATAAAAAGAAAGGGGGGTGAGATAAATCTCAATAAGTTACTAATGCAACTACATGACATGCTATGATGCAATATACAATAAGCAATAATAAATATCACATAGCACATAGCATTTATCACTTAACAGATAGCAGCGGAAATAAACACATAACAAAGGATATAGCCAAGGTTTTCCAAACCGGAACATCCAAATAAAGGATCGCTGCGCAGCTTCAATAATCAACAAATCATCATCTTCATAATAACATGAAAGCCGAAGAGAAAACCCCGGTACCGGAACCAATAACCATAAAAGTGTCACAAAGGACAAGGACCATGACACAAAGTCATGCCCGGTAGCTAGATACATTCACAAAGGAAGCTAACTTATCCTTTCCAAGGCCAATCTGGAAAAGGGGTATAGAAGGGGGCAAAACAATGGTCAAGATTATAATGGACTTGGCTTTGCCATTATAATCTTTCCCATCGCCCGATGCAACAAATATGCCAGCTGGGCTTCCAAATAAATACTAAGTAATAATAATTTAGCATGGATAAACAACTTAAGGTTCCAAAGTAGGGAACCAATCCAATTAAATCACCACAAAGGTAAACCAATATAAACAGCACATCAAAGATGCCCAACATTCCCAAAACGGTACTTAAATAAATTTCATAACACATTTATTCACAAAAGAATCAATTCCACTTAAATAAGTGTTCCACGGTGTTATTTTAAGTTAATTAGAAGAAATAAACCTCAACTAGTTAAGCCTTAAGTCTTAAGCCAAGCAAAAAGGGCAAAATCCCCAACAGGCGGGCGGGCGGGCGCCTGGGCATAGGCAGGCGGGCGCCTGTTTGGCCAGAAGGTTTGGGTCGCTGGAAAAGGGGGTGCAGGCGGGCGCCTGGCACCACGCGGGCGGGCACCTGGTCTGGGTTCAAGGTCGGGAAACAGAGCTGGGCATTACCAAATTTCGACCCAAAACACCAAATACTCAAAATCAAACACCATCAATCTTCCACCAAGCATAAATATGAACCACAACAACTTATAACTAGGATGAGGACCTAGATAACATCATTTATCAACCAAGATCAAGGTTTAATCCCAACTTTCATCAAATCACCATTTTTTTTTATCAAAACACAAAATAAATTCCCAATAAATTCCAAACTCAATCAAACTTCAGATATAACACATCAAGCATCATATAAACATGATATGAAAATTTTAGCATAAAAATGGGGGAAAAGTAACTTACTTGATAAATCTCAAAGTTGACGGAATTCAATTCTTTTTGGTTCTACGCGATCCTATCGACGATCTAAACAAGGTTCACGTTTTAAGAAATGAGAGATTATGAGGGGAAGAGGAAGATAATGAAGAGAGAAGGAAGAGAGAAGAAAAAAAAGCTTACCTTCTAAGGAGAGAGAAAGAGTTGGCTGGGAAGGGATGGAGAGAGTGAGGGAGGAGGTGAGGGAGGAGAGGGAGGGAGTAGGGAATGATTTAAAAGATTACACTTAGGCCCCCTCCACTACACTACACACAATTACTACACTCCCTACTAACAATTTAGACTCAACATTTCTACACTAGTACAAATGACCCAAATAAAATGCTAGGCATAAATATTATGAAATATAAAATGCACACATAATTATTTAAATAAATAATAATTTAAATAAATAAACAAGAAAATAAATAAATAATAATTATTTATTACTAATAAAATAGAGCTTAGATTTCGGGTCGTGACATTCACTCCCCCTTAAAGAAAATTCGACCCGAATTTTAACGAGACTCACCTTAAACAAAAAGCCACAGAAATTTCCTCTCGATCTCATCTCGGAGCTCGCACGTCGACTCCTCGATGTTATGATTCCTCCAAAGAACTCGAACCAACGCAATGCTTTTGTTCCTCAACTCTTGAACTTTAGAATCTAGGATCCGAACCGGTCGTTCCTCATAAGTCATATCGGGCTCAATATCCTCCGGTACTCTCGGTAACACGTGAGATGGATCATGAACATACTTCCGAAGCATAGAAACGTGAAAGACGTTATGCAACCGGTCTAAGGATGGCGGTAACGCAAGACGATACGCTAGAAGTCCAACCTTTCCCAAAATCTCAAACGGACCAATAAACCTCGGAGCCAATTTGCCTTTCTTCCTAAACCTACGAATACCCACCTTTGGAGACACTTTCAAGAACACCAAATCACCGGTCTGGAAACTAAGATCTCGTCTTCGGTTATCTGCATAGCTCTTATGTCGACTCTGGGCTGTCTTCAATCTATCCCGGATAACTCTAACTTTCTCAACCGAATCCCGAAGCAAATCAATACCCACGATCTTCGCTTCACCAACCTCATCCCAACAAATAGGCGATCTACATTTTCTTCCATACAGAGCCTCATACGGTGCCATCTCGATACTAGCCTGATAACTGTTGTTGTAAGAGAATTCCACTAACGGTAGGTGCGAATCCCAAGAATCAGAAAAGTCTATCGAACACGCTCGCAACATATCCTCCAAAATCTGAATAGTCCTCTCGGATTGACCATCGGTCTGAGGATGAAATGCCGTACTAAAACGCAAATCTGTACCCAAAGTTTCTTGAAACGCCTTCTAGAATCTAGAAGCAAACCTCGGGTCTCGATCTGACACAATGCTAACCGGAACCCCATGCAATCTAACGATCTCATCGATATAAAGGGTCGCAAGCTTCTCCATCGAATATCTGATGTCAATAGGCAAGAAATGGGCACTCTTGGTCAATCTATCCACTATTACCCAAACACTGTCATACTTCCTACGGGTACGAGGTAGTCCCGTAACGAAATCCATAGTCACATGCTCCCATTTCCACTCGGGAATCTCTAACGGCTAAAGTAATCCCGCGGGTCTCTGATGCTCGGCTTTGACCTGCTGACAAGTTAAACACCTCGATACATACTCGGCTATTTCCCTTTTCATATTAATCCACCAAAATTGTCGCTTCAAATCCTGATACATCTTCGTACTACCCGGATGAATAGTATACCTCGATTTGTGACCCTCATCAAGAACTCTCTGTTTAATTCCATCAACATCCTGAACACACAAACGACCACGGAAAGTCAACACTCCACTCGAGCTAACAGAAAAATCCTCGAAGTTCTTTTCCTTCAATTTACCCATTATCTTCACCAACTCGGGATCTTCTTTCTGAGCTTCCTTTATCCTTTGAATTAGGGTCGGAGATACCCTAATATTCGCAAAAATAGCCCCATGTCTCGATTCACGAGGAGACCAATCCCGAACATCCTCAAGCATTTTCCATTCACGGACCATCATCGAGGCCACATAAGACTTTCTACTAATCGCATCGGCTACCACATTCGCCTTCCCCGGATGATAGGAAATTGTACAATCATAATCCTTCAACAATTCCATCCATCGGCGCTGTCGGTTATTCAACTCTTTCTGGGAGAAAAGGTACTTCAAACTCTTGTGATCGGTAAAAATTTCAAACTTCGCCCCATAAAGGTAGTGCTTCCATTTGTGCAACGCAAATACAATAGCCGCTAACTCCATATCATGAGTGGGGTAATTCTGTTCACTAGGGGTCAACTTCCTCGAATCATAAGCAATTACTTTCCCATTCTACATCAACACACAACCCAAACCCTCTTTCGAAGCATCACTGTAAATCACTAGGCCATCGCTCCCATTAGGCAAAGTCAAGATCGGTGCGGTAGTCAACCTCTTCTTCAATTCCTCGAAACTCTTGTCACATTTCTCGGTCCACACAAACGGAACATTCTTCCGGGTCAACTGAGTCATCGGAGTAGCAATCCTCGAAAACCCTTCAATAAATCTTAGGTAATAACCGGCTAAACCAAGAAAGCTTCTAATCTCTGTCACTGATTCGGGTCTCTTCCAATCCACTATAGCCTCTATCTTTGAAGGATCCACAGAAATCCCGTCTTTAGAAATCATATGGCCCAGAAATGACACCTTCTCGAGCCAAAATTCGCATTTACTAAACTTCGCAAATAATTTCTCCCTCGCAAGAACGGATAAAACTGTCCTCAAATGTTGTTCATGCTCCTCTCGAGATTTCGAATAAACAAGAATGTCGTCGATGAAGACTACCACGAACGAGTCAAGATACAGATGGAAAACTCGGTTCATCAAATCCATAAACACGACCGGCGCGTTAGTCAACCCAAACGGCATAACCAAGAACTCATAATGACCGTAACGAGTGCGAAAGGCAGTCTTCGGAATATCCTCCACTCGAACCTTCAACTGATGGTACCCACTCCTCAAATCAAGCTTGGAAAACACAACGGACCCTTGAAGCTGATCAAACAAATCATCAATGTGCGGTAAAGGATACTTGTTCTTCACCGTAACCTGATTCAACTTCCGGTAATCTATACACAATCTCAACGAACCATCTTTCTTCCGCACGAACAAAACCGGTGCTCCCCACGGTGAAACACTAGGGCGGATAAACCCTCGATCAAGCAACTCTTGCAATTGAACCTTCAATTCCTTCAACTCGGCGGGAGCCAACCTATAAGGTGCTTTCGAAATTGGAGCCGTACCCAGCAAAAGATCTATACAAAACTCAATCTCACGATCGGGAGGCATATCATACTCGGTAGAGAAAATATCGGGAAATTCCCGAACTACCCGAACACTATCCAAACTAGGGGATTCCTTCCTAGTATCAAGAACACTAGCCAAATACCCCTCACAACCACTATGCAATAATTTTCTCGCTTTCAAATAAGAAATTAAGCGAACCTTTCTACTCAGAGGACTAGCCTCAAACACAAATTTAGGCACATCGGGAATAGAAAAAGTAACAGTTTTCTTACGGCAATCAACGGACGCATGAAACTTGCTCAACCAATCCATACCCAAAATGACATCAAAGTCTTGGATAGGAAGAACTACCAAATCCGCACAAAGGACTCGACCACAAATAACCACATTCACAAGCACGAAAGACTCGATCAGAAATCAAGCATTCTCCTATAGGGGTCGACACCTCTAGCACGTATGGTAAAGACTCGAATGCAGCATTTAACATGGAAGCAAATTGCACATAAATGTATGAATGAGATGATCCTGGATCTACTAACGCTCGTGCGCTCACATTAGACACAGAAACAATACCTCCAATAACGGATGGATCATCGGTAGCTTGTTGTTGATTCATGGCATAAACCTTCCCTTGAACTTTGGGCTTCCCAGCGGCATCCATTTTCTGACCCTGATTAATACCAACTCCTGACCCGGATGCTTGACCTCGGTACCTCGTGCACTCTCTCGCAAAGTGCCCCATTTCACCACAATTGGTACACTTGCCTTGCTTTTTCCAACACCTATCCTCCGTATGGCCTACCTTCTGACAAAAGGTACAAGGCTTCCTATACTGAATCCCCGGAGTAGTACCCGGATTCCTCGGTGAGGTTTTCCCCTTAAACTGAGATGATGCTCCCGGGTTACCTCGATTGTCAGAACGGTGTTGTGGCTTGCTTTGTGCTCCTTGCTTACTCGGGTTGGCCACCTCGGTCTTCCTCTTATGTTCCCCAATATCTTGCTCTATCAAATAGGATCGGTCCACCGCATCTTGGAATGTCACAATCCGTTGAGCAAAAGTTGAGTACGGATGGAGGTCTTCAATCCCCGAATGAATCTCATAGCTTTTTGTTCCTCGGTCCTCACCAAATAGTCGCAATACCGGGCTAATTCTATGAACTTAGCCGAGTATTGAGCTATAGACAACAATCCTTGCTCTAGGTTGAGTAGCTCGATCTCCTTTCGGTTTTGATCAACAACCGGAATGAAATGCTCCTTGAATTTGCGCACAAACAACTCCCACGCATACACCGTGTGAGTATCATCCCAAGTAGCTTTAACACCCTTCCACCAATGCTCGGCGGCACCCACAAGTTTGTAAGCCGCAAACCGGACCTTGTCCTCATCCGTGCACCCAAATACTTCATAAATCTTCTCCATCGACTCAATCCATAACTCAGCTTTCCTTACATCGGGTTCCCCATTGAATTCAACCAGTTTCAACTTCAGAAATTGCTCCAATCCATAGTGGGGTGGTGCTTGTTCTACCCTCGGACCTTGATCATGTATGGCCTTCATGGCCGCCTCGAACATGCCTTGAAACATAGCACGTGCTTCTTCCCTTGTATCATTCTGATTTACATTACCGGTAGTACCTTCACCACTCCTTCTACGAACCATTGTAAACAAGTACCTGCATAAAACATCAATCGTTAATCACTCCGCACACTACTACCCACCTAGGTCATACTAATCCACCTAGACTTATACTTAGAGCTAATGCCATAGCTCTGATACCAACTGTCGCGACCCCGGACCCCGCGGGCCCGAGACCGCGATCTGGACGTCGACTCTAAAACCAAAACTGAAATACCGAAGTTAAAAATTCCATTTGATACCAAAAGGTGATGATCCAAAGTTTTACAAAACCAAGTTTGATAAAAACCAATTACAACTATCATAAACTTCCACAAGTTTATGCCCAACAAAATAAAAATATACAATTCTTAATGACGTCATTGTTTGGTACAACTAACCCAAAAAGGTTACACATTTACATAATGTAAACCAACCTATAACAACCTTCCCCAAAAGAATGTATCCACACTCGACGTCCTCTTTCTCGTGATCAGCGAGACTAATCCTTAGCACCTGGGGGGGGGTTAAGGAAAAACAAAGATAAAATGAAAGGGGGTGAGATAAATCTCAATAAGTTACTAATGCAACTACATGACATGCTATGATGCAATATACAATAAGCAATAATAAATATCACATAGCACATAGCATTTACCACTTAACAGATAGCAGCGGAAATAAACACATAACAAAGGATATAGCCAAGGTTTTCCAAACCGGTACATCCAAATAAAGGATCGCTGCGCAGCTTCAATAAGCAACAAATCATCATCTTTATAATAGCATGAAAGCCGAAGAGAAAACCCCAGTACCGGAACCAATAACCATAAAAGTGTCACAAAGGACAAGGACCATGACACAAAGTCATGCCCGGTAGCTAGATACATTCACAAAGGAAGCTAACTTATCCTTTCCAAGGCCAATCTGGAAAAGGGGTATAGAAGGGGGCAAAACAATGGTCAACATTATAATGGACTTGGCTTTGCCATTATAATCTTTCCCATCGCCCGATGCAACAAATATGCCAGCTGGGCTTCCAAATAAATACTAAGTAATAATAATTTAGCATGGATAAACAACTTAAGGTTCCAAAGTAGGGAACCAATCCAATTAAATCACCACAAAGGTAAACCAATATAAACAGCACATCAAAGATGCCCAACATTCCCAAAACGGTACTTAAATAAATTTCATAACACATTTATTCACAAAAGAATCAATTCCACTTAAATAAGTGTTCCACGGTGTTATTTTAAGTTAATTAGAAGAAATAAACCTCAACTAGTTAAGCCTTAAGTCTTAAGCCAAGCAAAAAGGGCAAAATCCCCAACAGGCGGGCGGGCGAGCGCCTGGGCATAGGCAGGCGGGCGCCTGTTTGGCCAGAAGGTTTGGGTCGCTGGAAAAGGGGGTGCAGGCGGGCGCCTGGTACCACGCGGGCGGGCGCCTGGTCTGGGTTCAAGGTCGGGAAACAGAGCTGGGCATTACCAAATTTCGACCCAAAACACCAAATACTAAAAATCAAACACCATCAATCTTCCACCAAGCATAAATATGAACCACAACAACTTATAACTAGGATGAGGACCTAGATAACATCATTTATCAACCAAGATCAAGGTTTAATCCCAACTTTCATCAAATCACCATTTTTTTTTTATCAAAACTCAAAATAAATTCCCAATAAATTCCAAACTCAATCAAACTTCAGATATAACACATCAAGCATCATATAAACATGATATGAACATTTTAGCATAAAAATGGGGAAAAGTAACTTACTTGATAAATCTCAAAGTTGACGGAATTCAATTCTTTTTGGTTCTACGCGATCCTATCGACGATCTAAACAAGGTTCACGTTTTAAGAAATGAGAGATTATGAGGGGAAGAGGAAGATAATGAAGAGAGAAGGAAGAGAGAAGAAAAAAAAGCTTACCTTCTAAGGAGAGAGAAAGAGTTGGCTGGGAAGGGATGGAGAGAGTGAGGGAGGAGGTGAGGGAGGAGAGGGGAGGGAGTAGGGAATGATTTAAAAGATTACACTTAGGCCCCCTCCACTACACTACACACAATTACTACACTCCCTACTAACAATTTAGACTCAACATTTCTACACTAGCACAAATGACCCAAATAAAATGCTAGGCATAAATATTATGAAACATAAAATGCACACATAATTATTTAAATAAATAATAATTTAAATAAATAAACAAGCAAATAAATAAATAATAATTATTTATTACTAATAAAATAGAGCTTAGATTTCGGGTCGTGACAATCTCAGTCTTCCTCTTATGTTCCCCAGTGTCTTGCTCTATCAAATAGGCACGGTCCACCGCATCCTGAAATAGTTGAATTCTCTGAGCTATTAACTGTGTCTTAATAGCTGTCTTCAAACCCCGGATAAACCTCATTGCTTTCTGCTCCTCGGTCCGCACAAGGTAGTCACAATACCTGGCTAATTCTGTGAACTTAGCTGAGTACTGTGCTACAGTCAACACGCCTTGCTCCAAGTTGAGGAACTCGATCTCTTTCCGGTTCTGATACACTAGAGGGATGAAGTGTTCCTTGAATTTTCTCACAAATAACTCCCAAGCATAAGGGACAAGAGTAGCATCCCAACTGGCCTTCAGTGCCTTCCACCAATGTTCCGCAGCACCAACTAACATATAAGCTGCAAACCGAACCTTATCCTCATCAGTGCAACCAAAGACCTCGTAGATTTTCTCCATTGATTCTATCCATAGCTCGGCTTTCTTCACATCAGGCTCACCGTCGTACTCACTTGGTTTCAACTTTAAGAACTGCTCCAACCCATATCGTGGAGGTGCTACACGTTCTTCTCTCGGTCCGTGGTCATGAATTGCTTTCATCGCCGCTTCAAACATCCCCTGAAACATTGCACGGTTCTCTTCCCGTAGATCATTCTGATTCGGAGTCCCACTAGAACCTTCACCAGCTCTTCTTCTAGCCATTTAGAACAAATACCTGCATAAAACATCAACCGTTACTCACTCCGAACAGAACTACCCTCATAGGTCATTCTAGTCCACCTATACCTATACTTAGAGATAAACCATAGCTCTGATACCAACTGTCGCGACCCCGACCCCGCGGGCCAAGAGCACGCAAACTGGACGTCGACTTACAACAATACACCAAAATACTGAATATGAAAATTCCATTTTTATACCCAAAAGGTTTAAAACAAAGTTTTAGAATTCCAAGTTTAACAACAACAATAAACTACTAGTATAAGCTCCACAAGCTTACACCAAAAATACAAAAGATTACAAATCTTAATGACGTCATTGTTGGTAAAACTATCCCCAAAAGGTTATACATTTAAATAATGTAAACCGATCAATAACAACCTGCCCAAAATCTCAATCCTCTCGACGTCCTCCTCGATCCGCGAATCCTAATCCTTTCCTCCTGGGGGGGGGGTTAAGGAAAAACAAAGATAAAAGAAAGGGGGGTGAGATAAATCTCAATAAGTTACTAATGCAACTACATGACATGCTATGATGCAATAACAATAATAATATCTCACATAGCACGTAGCAAATATCATTCAACAGATAGCAGCGGAAGTAAACAAGTAACAAAGGATACTGAGCCAAGGTTTCCCCAATAAAGGATATAACAATCTGATCATGACGATAGGGCCGCATCACAGAGCAGCATCAATAAGCAGCATCGAAGAGCCGATAAACCAATCAACGATAGCAGCATAATAGCTGAAGAGAAAACCCGGTACCGGAACCAATAACCAAATGATAACTGAGTATACGACACAAAGTCGCAACCCTTATAATAGCTAGACTGTTCCCAAGAAAGGAGCTAGCTCATCTCACATCCAAGGCCAATCTGGAGGACGGAAATAATGGGGCAAAACAATGGTCAACATTAAAATGGACTCGGCTCGTTGCCATTATAATCTTTTCCATCGCCCGACACAACCACAAATACCAGCTGGACTTTCAAATAAATGCCAAGTAACAATTACTAGCTCAATTAAACAACTCATGATTCCGAAGTAGGGAACCATTCCAAATAATCACCAAAAAGGTGAACCAATCCAAACAATCACCATAAAGTTACAAACGGTTATTCACGAAGAGTTCAACAACAACGAACACAAGAAGTTCCACACAAGAGAGTTCAATAACGATAAACGGAATTTCTCATAAAGAGCTCATCCAACAATGATCATTAAAACAAGACGAGTTCAAGACAAGAGCCCATACCAAACACTTTGGTGCTCCAGAATAACCCTCTAAGTACTATAGGATATCACCCAAAACTTAGACCAAGTCTTATCCAAAATCAATCCGATTGGAACAATCACGAACACATCCTAAGATGCCCAAACATTCCCAAACAACCATTGACCAAATTCCATAACATCATTATTCACAAGGGAACCACTTTCAACACTAGAGTATCCCACAATGTCTATTTAATTAAATTAGAGTGGCACCCAAAGTCTAGGCCGAGTATACAATTCAACCTAAAATAAACAAGAAATGATTTCCAGAAAAGCAGGGCGGGCGGGCGCCCATTAAGACAGAAACTAAGGGTCAGGAAAGGGGGAAGTGGGCGGGCGCCTGAGGCCTTATGGGCGGGCGCCCGGTCTACGCGGCTGGGAAAAATCCTGCTGGGTTTAACACACTCATACCCAAAATCAAACCCAAAATCTTGCTAATTCATATACACCCAAAATCAACACTTCCAATACTCTTAACAATGTACTAAAACAACATATGAACCTCTAGGAGACCTAGATAACAACATTTAACCACACAAATCAAGATTAAATCTCAAAATTCATATTATCACAACTTTTAACCAAAAATCCAAATAAATTCCAAATAATTTCTAAACTCAACCAAAATGACATATAAATGAACTAAAGCATTTCATACACTAAAGATGAACATTTTTAGCATAAATGGGGGAAAAGTAACTTACTTGGATTTTATCAAAGTTGACGGAATTCGAATTTTCTTTGTTCTCTACGATCCTATCGACGATCTAAACATTTTTCATAAAATGAACAATGAGAAATAATGCCTCAATGATGATCAAAATGAAGAAATGAGGGAGGAATAAAAACTTACCCTTCTAGCAACAACTATGGAGAGAGAGAGAGGAGATGAGTGTTTATGGGAGGTTGAGTGTAAGAGTGAAAAGAAAGAGAGGGGGGGGGGAGAGAGAGAACCGGGTAGAGGGGGGGGGAGGCTAGAGGGGTGAGGTGAGGGAGAAAGGAGGGAGTGGGTGAGAATTATTAGAAAAGGTTTCACAAATAACCCCTCACTTCTACCTAGGGCAAAATGAACCCAAACCAAACACTACCAATAAATCCCTCACTACACACCTAGCACAATTGATCAATTAAAATGCTAGGCACGACTACATCATGAAACACAAAATGCACACAATAATATTTAAATAAATAAATAATTTAAATATTTATTACTAAGAAAATAGAGGCGGGTTTTCGGGTCGTGACACATATGATATTGGTTGATAGTAAGTACGAATGGAAATTCCCTATTAAAGTCATAAAATCCACGGAGGAATTGGAGCCCTGGATTCCTTCTTGGAGTGAGGAAATTTTAGAAAGGATAAAGATCTTTGCCAAATCGGTTGTGTTGGATTGGGCGGAAATTGAAGCATCTCCCAAATACTATGTCCGAGCTGAATTAATGCCAGGTCCTCTGGATGGAGTTACGCCTTTTTCCGAGGTTGTTCAAGGTGTAAAGTATCCGCATTGGGTGGTTCATCCACTCATTATTTTCAAAAAGAACGACCCACTATGCAGGAGTAAGGCTGAACTACCTTGTGATGAGAGAGAGCATTTTGGCGGTTAAGTATTTGTTTTTACTTTCTCCATGAATTCCGTACATGTTTTTTCCTTCCAGGCTGGATATTCTGTTGGGTTTTGTGCAATCATGCGCGGCGGAAACATCACATGAAAAACCCAAAAGCCTAGATCCGTTATGTTCAATAATTCATAATATGAAGATGAAAGAAACTAACCCTTGTAGATCGATATGTAAAAACTTGGATGTAGATGCTAAGATGAGAACCCTCTACCGGTGATCCACACTTCGAATGGATTCAAGAACGCTTCTTGAACTTGAGTGCTAGGTCCTTCGGATTGAAAAACTTTGGTGAATAACAATTCTTCAATTGCTCTTAATGATTATTAAAGTTTGATAATTGGGAATAATCAAACTTAATAACCCAAGTATATTATGTGTATTCTCTCTCTCTCTCTCCGAGAAAGAGTTTGTGATTTCCAAAATCAATGTTATGGGAACAATTCCTGGCTGCACACATTATATATAAGAGTTTCCAAAACCCTTTAGCACTTAGGTCTTCTTGTTCAATAAGAAAAGACCAAAATTAAACTACATTACCGGGGGGGGGGGGGGAGGAGCCGTATGGCGCCTGGCAAGCCGTGCGGCTCCAATCAATTAATTTGAACGGAAGACATGGTCAATGGTCAATGATAAACGACTATTTTATAGTCTTTTATGATATATTTTACATACTTTTTTATCCCAATTCCTAGCTTTATTTAGTCAATTTTTATCTCTATTTACATCTTTTATATGGATATGATGCTTGGTGTTACTTTGTGGTTAAAACATGTCTTTCGGGTTAAAATATGACTCATATAGTGAATCGGAGCAAAAAGGTTGAAGATGGAACAATTTAACCAAGTCAAACCAGCCCGGACCATGTTCAAGACCCGCCCAGGTGCTTGGCCGAGCACCACCCTTGACTCGGCCGAGCATAGGGAATCAGAAAGGCAGATTTATTTTCAAAGGCTTGCTCGGCCGAGCACTTTTCCTTGACTCGGCCGAGCACCCCCTGTTCAGCAACTTTTCAGATTTCTCCAAAAGGCACCTTTTCAAGAAACCTTCCGGGAAAAAGCACATCTCTTCCTCCATGGCCTATATAAAAGACTAGAAACAGTAGTTTAAGGATGGAGAATTTATTGTAACATTACTCTACTAAATTTTAGTCTCAAATATTATTATTTTATATCTTTTTAGAGGTGTTCTTGAGGAAAAGCAATAAATATTCTTACAGAGTTATTCTCAGCCCTTTGTCTTCATCCAAATCTGAATAAGTGTTTCTCATCTCTCCTTATTATTTTTATCTTGTTCATGTTTTGATTTCACAAATGGCTTGTGAGTAATTCTCCCTTTTTCTCGGGGTTGGAATTCAACACCATTTGTTCATCACTTTAATTCATGTTCATCTATTTTTCTTCTCTTCATCTTAAACAATCTCTTCATATTGTACTAAAACGCCTACAACCATGATGAGCTCCATGATTTGTATGAATCTTAGTTAGTCAAGAGATGGAGCGAGAGTGGAATCTTGACTAAAGGAACCATATGAATAGACTGGGTTTCATTAATCACGAGAGTAGGTTAATGGCCTAGGGGTGCTCCTTGAGTGGAAGTATGCCGATTTTCATAAAGAAAACTTAATGGATTCTTACTAATTATGGTCAGCTAGAGATAAGCCGGAATGCCCGTTTGTGACAGGGCGGGGACAACATAAACGGATTTCTCAAACAGTTAGGGCATAATTAGTATGAGAATACAAACGCTACTTGCTTGATCGTGAGAAGTAGTGTAGGCCAAGCATACCATCCTTGATTTAAAATGAAACTTTAAACTAAAACGAGCATGATTACTTGATGAACATTTGATTGTTTGAGTCCCAATCCCAGGAAGTATTTCTTCATAAGAGTTTTCAATTCAAAATTAGAGTATTGTGCAATATATTTCTAGTTCAGTGACAAAATAATTTTATAACCCCCAATCACACTTTTTACTATTCTTTCATCAAAGCAAACATTTTCTAAAGTAACGTTTTCTCCGTGGGATCGACCCGTACTTGCACATTACTATACTATCAATAACCCGTGCACTTGCGGTATTTATAACTAAGCCTCGTTTAGGGCCTAACAAGTTTTTGGCGCCGTTGCCGGGGACAACGGTTTACTTTCTGAAATTTTTTTGCTTTGTGTTTTTAAGTCTTTAGTTTTAATTTTATTTATTTTTATTATTTAACATCCCTTCGAAGAATTTGTGTCTTTGAATTTTTTTTTCTTTAGGTACTCTCGGAGTATATGAAAAGAGCCCGAATCATACTTGAAGAGTTTGATCCGAAACCTGAAAGAACCTTTCACGAAAGGTTAAGAAGACTTAGAGAAGTGCTAGAAGGAAACATGGCACAGAACGGAGAAGGAGATCCCGCTAGACCCCTACCTAGGACCCTTCGGGACTTTGTCAATCCAAGTACCCCTGGGACTAGGACACCCATCATCATACCAAATGCCGACGCAGCCCACTTTGAGATCAACCCACAACTTTTGCATATGGTTATGAATAACCAATTCGGTGGCTCGGCACTTGAAGATCCCCACCTTCACATCCAATCCTTCTGGGAGTATTGTGACACCACCCGAGTTCTCGGTGTCACTCCGGAGGCTATTCGGATGCGCCTTTTCCCATTCTTATTAAGGGATAAGGCGAAACAATGGTTGAACTCGGTCCCCCACAATTCATTAACAACTTGGGACCAAGTTCAGAAAGCTTTCCTTGGGCGTTTCTTCCCTCCAAGCAAGACCGCCCAAATCCGGACTAAGATCACAAATTTTAGTCAAAACGGAAATGAGTCACTCTATGATGCTTGGGAACGTTTAAGGAACTCTTGAGAATGTGCCCTCACCACGGGCTGGAAAAGTGGTTGATCGTGCACACATTTTACAATGGTCTCATGTTCAAGACAAGGGAGACTATTGATGCTGCCGCTGGAGGAGCGCTTATGAACAAAGGAGTAGACGAAGCACACGACTTGATCGAGAACATAGCATTGAACCATTATCAATGGTCTAATGAGAGGGAGCTACCGCAAGGAACTCCAGGTAAGTACACTATCGATGCTGTTACTCTTCTTTCTTCTAAGGTTGACACGATTCTAAAAAAAATTGAAAATATTAATATGAATCCCGTGGCCAATGTGAACGTTTTTTTGTGAACTATGTGGGTCTAACTCACATAGTACCCAAGGTTGTGAATTGCTTGACACTACCCCTAGTGAGCAAGCAAATTTTGCAAACTCTTATGGGAAAAATGGGGGTATGTATTCAAATACATTTAATCACGAATGGAAAAATCACCCCAATTTTTCCTATAAGAGCAATAATGTTTTAAACACTCAACCTTCTTCTAATCAAGCACCAGGATTCACATCAAATTTCAACAATAATTCTTTCCCTCCCCCTAAATCAAAGTTAGATCTTATAATGGACTTCATGGTCGAAAAATAAAAATACACAAGATAAGATCAACAATGAAGTTATGGAAAGTTTAAAGGCATTAAATAGTAGGTTCGATAATCTAGCCGCACATAGTAAAATGCTAGAGAACCAAATTGCTCAACAAGCCAATGCTTCGTCTAGACCACAAGGGAGCCTTCCCGGTCAAACGCAAAGGCCTAATGAGCATGCTAATGCGATAAATAGCGGGAGTGAAAAAGAAGAAAACCTTAGTGATAAGAACCATAGTCCGACTCCTCAAATTTTTAAAACTAATAAGGAAGTTGAGAAGGGGACGGAATCCCCGAAACCATCTAGGAATTTTGATCCGCCAATACCTTACCCTCAAAGGTTGGCGAGGGCAAATCTCGATAAACAATTTTCAAAATTTTTAGAAGTTTTAAAATCAATTTACATCAATGTTCCTTTTATTGATGTTTTAAAACAAATGCCCTCTTACACAAAATTTTTAAAAGAAATTCTTTCAAATAAGAGGAGACTTGAGGAGTTTGAGTCTGTTGCACTAACGGAAGAGGTAAGTGCCGTTTTACAAAGCAAACTACCTCCAAAATTAAAAGATCCCGGCACTTTCTCTATCCCTTGCAACATAGGTAATTTCAATGTTGAGAACGCATTACTCGATCTTGGGGCAAGTGTTAGCCTCATTCCGCTATCAGTTAGTAAGAGAATAGGTGTGGGGGAAATCAAACCCACCACAATAACTTTACAATTAGCGGACCGTTCCATTAAGACTCCGGTAGGTATTATGGAAGACATCCCTTGTCGAGTTGGGAAATTAACAATCCCGGTCGACTTTTTAGTTCTTGAGATGGAAGAAGACAATAACATTCCCGTTATCTTAGGTAGACCATTTCTTGCCACCGCGGGGGCAATCATTGATGTTAAAAATGGTAAACTTTCTTTAAACGTAGGGAATGAGAAAGTGAATTTAAATTAATAAAAAATCCAAATCTTAAGAACCCTTGCTCTGGTGTTAACTTGTTAGAATCTATGAGCAAGGAATGTGAAATTAGAAATAAGTGCCCTACTAGAGACAAGATTGAAAAATCCATGCCAAAGGGTAAGATACCAAAGAAGGAAAGCAAACCGGGGTGTCGTATGTGCATAGATCGCAGAAGCTCAATCATTCCAATGGGCATGGAATGGCGGATTGTCAAAGACAATAGGCCGTCACGATACCATTCATTAGCCATTCCAATTATAAGAAAGGGGTCGAGCTAATGACCTTAAACAAGCATCATCGGGATGGTAACCGATGTATTATTTTTTTGTTTTTATATATATTATTTTACTCTTCTTATTCTTCTCCTCCCCAAGTTTTTATTTTTAAAGTTGTCCTATTTTAAAACATTGAGGACAATGTTTGATTTAAGTGTGGGGGAGGGGGTAGAATCTCTTTCTTTTTGTCTCAAAAAAAAAAAAAAAAAAAAAAAAAAAAAATCTCTTTTTATCATCATCAAATTATCCTTATAAAACTTTTTCTTATTTATTTCTTTAGAAACTTTTATCTTTTGAGAATTTTGATAAAAAGAAGTTAGGAATATATTGGGAATAAATGAATATTTTTTATGTATAAGTATAAAATTTATAAACTTTATTAAGTACAAGCATTATTATTTTTTAATGATTTTTGGGTCATTAAAGTTAGGTTACATTAACTTGTGAAAATTTTAAAAACATTCTTTTTTATACATCACAAAAACCTTTATTTTTACTCCTTTTAAGATATGAATGATTGTTATGCATTCCCGAATCACAAAAACCTTCACCTAAAACCATCTTTCCATTTCCACTTTCAAGGCTATTAATCAACTTAAATCTCTTGTGAATTGCCCACTCGAATATCTAAATGAATAAATCATTATAGAGTGGAACAATTCAAGCCAAGATATTCAATTGCCACGTATAACTAATATAATCTCTAGCCTTTTCCACTACCATCCTCCGCCTCTATTTTTGTGATTCAAGGTGCATAACAACTTATGAGTATCTTAGTTAAGGAATAAAAGTCAATGTTCAAATGATGAATTTCAAGCATGAAGCAATTCTTCACAAAGCACTCTAAAGAGTGAATTTATTTCAAAACCATACTTGTGATCCAAAAGTTCATTTGGCTATTTCAATATGCTTCTACTTAATAAATTTTATTCTTGCTATATGAAACTTATAATTTTCTATCTATTTCCCAATATAATCCTAGTTTCTATTGAGCAAAATTCTTGAATTATAGAAGGGACGGAAAAATAAGTAGGAAGAATTTTTATCAAGGCATATTTTATTTTTTTAAAGAGAGCATGTTATTTATTTTACTTATTCTTGTATGGTCATTTATTCTTCTCTTCCCTTTTTCCAATTTCTAACTTGCTTAGGGACAAGCAAGGTTTAAGTGTGGGGGAGTTGATAAACGACTATTTTATAGTCTTTTATGATATATTTTACATACTTTTTTATCCCAATTCCTAGCTTTATTTAGTCAATTTTATATCTCTATTTACATCTTTTATATGGATATGATGCTTGGTGTTACTTTGTGGTTAAAACAGGTCTTTCGGGTTAAAATATGACTCATATAGTGAATCGGAGCAAAAAGGTTGAAGATGGAACAATTTAACCAAGTCAAACCAGCCCGGACCATGTTCAAGACCCGCCCAGGTGCTCGGCCGAGCACCACCCTTGACTCGGCCGAGCATAGGGAATCAGAAAGGCAGATTTATTTTCAAAGGCTTGCTCGGCCGAGCACTTTTCCTTGACTCGGCCGAGCACCCCTGTTCAGCAACTTTTCAGATTTCTCCAAAAGGCACCTTTTCAAGAAACCTTCCGGGAAAAAGCACATCTCTTCCTCCATGGCCTATATAAAAGACTAGAAACCAGTAGTTTAAGGATGGAGAATTTATTGTAACATTACTCTACTAAATTTTAGTCTCAAATATTATTATTTTATATCTTTTTAGAGGTGTTCTGAGGAAAAGCAATAAATATTCTTACAGAGTTATTCTCAGCCCTTTGTCTTCATCCAAATCTGAATAAGTGTTTCTCATCTCTCCTTATTATTTTTATCTTGTTCATGTTTTGATTTCACAAATGGCTTGTGAGTAATTCTCCCTTTTTCTCGGGTTGGAATTCAACACCATTTGTTCATCACTTTAATTCATGTTCATCTATTTTCTTCTCTTCATCTTAAACAATCTCTTCATATTGTACTAAAACGCCTACAACCATGATGAGCTCCATGATTTGTATGAATCTTAGTTAGTCAAGAGATGGAGCGAGAGTGGAATCTTGACTAAAGGAACCATATGAATAGACTGGGTTTCATTAATCACGAGAGTAGGTTAATGGCCTAGGGGTGCTCCTTGAGTGGAAGTATGCCGATTTTCATAAAGAAAACTTAATGGATTCTTACTAATTATGGTCAGCTAGAGATAAGCCGGAATGCCCGTTTGTGACAGGGCGGGGACAACATAAACGGATTTCTCAAACAGTTAGGGCATAATTAGTATGAGAATACAAACGCTACTTGCTTGATCGTGAGAAGTAGTGTAGGCCAAGCATACCATCCTTGATTTAAAATGAAACTTTAAACTAAAAAGAGCATGATTACTTGATGAACATTTGATTGTTTGAGTCCCAATCCCAGGAAGTATTTCTTCATAAGAGTTTTCAATTCAAAATTAGAGTATTGTGCAATATATTTCTAGTTCAGTGACAAAATAATTTTATAACCCCCAATCACACCTTTTACTATTCTTTCATCAAAGCAAACATTTCTAAAGTAACGTTTTCTCCGTGGGATCGACCCGTACTTGCACATTACTATACTATCAATAACCCGTGCACTTGCGGTATTTATAACTAAGCCTCGTTTAGGGCCTAACAAGTTTTTGGCGCCGTTGCCGGGGACAA
>JAOWBW010000325.1:823188-884641 GCA_026119855.1 Campanula takesimana
TTTCAGCAATCCAGAACAATTCAGGATTTTGGATTTCAGTTTATCTGAATTCTGAATTGACATCACTTTTCAGGAAACACGATTTCGAAAATCAACCATCTAAAACTAGATTTAATCCCAGATTCAACTTTTGAACATCATCTGCTCGGCCGAGTCTTAAGACCCGCTCGGCTGTGCACCACGAAAAGTAGATTTTTAATTTCCAAATTTTATCCTAGAATTGCCTTCCTTGATTCAATTAGTATTTGGTGTTCACGGTGATCGAATCAACATGATCATCAAAACCCAGAATAAACAATTTGTTCATGAATCTAAGATCATCAACAAGTTAATCGAATTTTTTTTTTTTTTTTGATGATCCAATGGAACATATTAATCAAATTAATATTGCAATTTAGGTTACTTAGGATTATTAAGAATGTATATTTCTGTTCTTGCTTAGAACAATTCTTAAGCTCATGATCAAATCAAAAGAAATTAATTTCATTCTCTTTTAACTTTGTCTTATAAGAACAGATCGCAGTAACAAACACATTAAAGTTTAATTTACCATTCTACACAAATATGCAAATAAATATACACCTATATTTCATACCAATCATTTAAGAGATAAATTATTTGTATTTCATATATACTCCCACTAAATTATATAACCTTCATATACAACAATTGTATAATATAATTTATGTAGGCTAAGATCCATATTTCACCCAATTTTGAGTCGGCTAGGGCACGACTGCTCAAACTAAGTTATTTAGGTAGATAACTCTTATCATCATATCATATATGACTCTTAGATCTTTTTGAGATTATTTAAACATCATATGTCAAACATGTTTTAATACACTGATAGAATTAATGCACCTCGCTATGACAGAGTCCCATAAAACTACCCGGTGTATTCACAAGTGTTTTAATAGTGGATTGACACATGACTTAAATTTTCAAGAAGGTTCTTTTCATATAGCAACGCGTATAACAAATGTATAATTAATCTAATTAATTAATGAACGGATACTATGTGAATATAATTATGAATTTGAAATTTTCATAGAGTCCTACTCTAGGTATAATACATATTGAATAAAGAATTCTTTCATAGAGTCCAACTCTATTAAGAATACATTACTTCATAGAATCCAATTACATGAACAATAATATGTATTCAACAATGCATCTCAAGGTCTGAAAAATACAAATTCAGAAATCTGCACTGCACGCGAACTGCACGAAAAATCTGCACGAATTCGTGCATTGCACGCGAACTGCACGAAATTCTGCATAAAATTCTGGACTGCACGTGCGATGCACGTATTCTGCAAAAAAAATCTGGGCGAAAATTCTGCACGAAAACGTGTATTTTCACGCAAACTGCATGAACGCAATTCATCAAACTTGATCCTTTAAGGATTCAACTATTTATGATAATCAAATTATCATAAACATCAAATCCTAAGAACAAACAATTTGTTCTTTAAGATCAAGAATCATCAATTCAATAATCTAATTAAAGAGATTGATGATACGATAAATAGATTAATCATATTAATCATGCATCTTGAAAACCTTGTTCATAATCATATTATATCATATATATAATTGTTTCACCAAACAATTCACATAAATCTCTTATTCTAAATTCACATCATGTTAGATCATATAATCAAATCATATATTAACATGATAATATTAAAATAATCATACATGAACGGGGCTCTGATACCACTGTTGGGTTTTGAGGCACCATGCGCAGCGGAAACGGCAATAGAAAAATCAACAAAACCCAAGAGACATGGATCCATTCATGATGATTAATTTAAATACAAGATGAATTTAGAATACCAACCGATGTTATACGTTTAAAATTTCGGATCTTCAAATCTTCAAGTCTTTAAGCTTTAGATTAGATCTCCTCGTTCTTCGCGTTCTTCGGATCACGATCACAAGAACACGAACTTGAGATACTGAAGCTAGCACCCTCTATGTGTATCCACACTCGAACGAATATCTAGAACAATTCTAGATCCGACTGCTAGATCCAATTATTAGAAAACACACGTTTTTAATCTTCAAAGGCTATATGAATTTTGGTGTTCTTGAGCTTTTGATTCTCAAATGAGAACATGATGTAACGTAAGGTCTTTCTCAAGGGCCTAGAGCATAATCTCCAACAATTGTACCCCACAAGTTGGTCTCATTTGTAGTGGGATGGAAGGAGTACTCCCTCTGGACACAAATTGAAGCAAACAGGGAATATAATTATATTAACTATTATAATTATATTTTTATTTTATTATTAGTTAGGTTGTAATTAGTATTTTAATTACTATTTTCGTCATTAATTCTAGTAGGTTAATTTTAGAGGTTTTTAGGATAGATTTTGAGGAGATTTTCTAGTTTTTAAGTCCTATTAGGTTACTATATAGGTTAGGAGTAATTTTAGAAGGTTTTAACTTCTTTTTCAAGTTTTATGGGCACTATAAAATAGGCCTCATATTGTAATCCGAATTTGAGAGTTAATATTGATTATTTAATTGATTGCTTTGCAATTGTGAGGTTAATTCCTTGAAGCTTTTTAGCTTGTTGAAGGTGGATTCCTTCGTTTATTCAAGAATCTCATCATATTGGTATTTTCTTGCCAAACCCTAATTCGTGGATTCGAATTGGGTCAATTAATTCATTGATTCGGTTAATTGTTATCCTTTTATTTTATTGTTATTCCGCTGCAACACCTATTACATCACAAATATAAGCAAGAAAGTTAGTTTTTTTTTTTTTACCTAAATATAAGCAAAAAAGTTGGGTTTCAATACAAAACTCATTAAATGTAACTGTATTTAATACTCTTTTACCAAAAATACCCTTAATTAATTACTCATTTTCAAATACAAGTACACATTTATTACACATTTTATATGAAGATATATTAGTAATTTTAACAAAGTTTTATTATAAAATCAAGCCAATTAACTAACTTTAACTACTTTTTTTAATAAGTGTGATTTTAGTTACTTTTGTTTATATTTGTGACCGGAGGGAGTATGTCTTAAACTATTTTTTGCATCTGAAAAATGACCCTCAATATAACGAGACATGATTCTCAAAGTTTACATGGCTCTAAGACATGACTCTCAGAGTGGGATGGTTCCCTAAAACGCACATCCGCATTTTCGGAGTATTTTTGTTTTAGGGGCTTTAGGTAAATTACAAAAATCATACTAATTTTTAATAAAGCGTTACAGTTAATTAAAGAGTTGGTTTTGGGGGAAACTAGTTCCCCCCTAATGTTAAAAAAAGACCTGTTTTGATATAGGAGAAACCGGTTCATTAATAATTCCGGTTCAATAAGCTAATAAGTAGAACCGGTTAATGAATCTAGGGTATAAAACGTGGAAAACACACAGTAGCCGCCCACACATATGCGATCTTCGGCTGAATTTTCCCTTCTTCCGCCATCTCTCTCTCTCTCTCTCTCTCCATCTCTCTCTATCGCCATTGCAAATGAGATGAGCTTCAAAGAAAACGATTGAAAAGGTATGAATCTTTACAAGTTTGTTCATCAATTATCACCTTTTTTCTATTTGAAATTGAAATTGATATTCGAATAAGCTAATTGATCTAATTGAAATTGATTTTCTCCTTATAGAAGATGGATATGAAGATGGAGATGGAGATAGTAGATCACAATGTCATTGAATCAGAGGAGAGTGAGATTGAAAAAGACAATGAAGATCAATTTGAAGAGATGGATATCATCATTTGGCTCAAAAACACCAAATCTACTCTTAATTTGAATCATGTAGTCATTTGCTACTCAAACTGAAATAGAGATGTTCAAACTGCTCAAACTGAAATAGAATTGATTTGGTGTAACTTGTTGTTTTAGTAGAGTAACGTGGAGTTTTAGTATTGTAACATGATGTTTTAGTACAGTAACTTGGTGTTTTATTAGTGCAACCTGGTGGTTAATCAAGTTATGTTGTATCAGATCTATACTTAGTATTTTAGTAGTGTAACTTGATGTTTGAACACACAAACTTGATATTATAATAACATTAAAATAAAGCATTTTGAACATCAACTTATATATAAATTAGTGTTGTTTTAGTTTAGTAACTTGATGTTTTAGTATTGTAATTTTATGTTTTAATATAGTAACTTGGTGTTTTATTAGTGTAACCTGTTGGTTAAAGAAGTTATGCTATATCAGATCTATACTTGATATTTTAGTAGTGTAACTTGGTCTTTGAACAGACAAACTTAATATTATAATAACCATGCAAGCATTTTGAACATTAACGTATAATATAACTTGGTGTTGTTTTAGTATAGTTACTAGGTATTTTCGTATTGTAACTTCATGTTTTAGTACAGTAACTTGGTGTTTATTAGTGCAGCCTGGTGGTTAATCAAGTTATGTTTTATCAGGTCTACACTTGGTGTTTTAGTAATGTAACTTCGTGTTTTAACATGCAAACTTGATATAATAACCATACAATTTCTTTTGAAACAAGCACTTTGAACATGAGATTATAATACAGCTTAATACACATGTTTATGCATAAAAAACAACAAGTTAATAACTTAAAACAATAAGTTTGGACTTAAAAACAATAAGTTTGAATTTCAAAACAAAACGTTACAATTTCACTGATTAACACACTTTTTAGACCTAGTTTGTCTAACATATATGTTGCAGTCGAACTACCAGCTTTCTTCCTCTTCTTCTCCTCATTGTCTTTGCTCCCAACAACCTTGTCAATGTGATCATGTTTGATTGCCGGAAAGTCTTCAACTTTATTCAACAAAGACTCCTTTTTGCTTGTTTAAATCACTGAGTAACAATACCAAACTCAAAATGCCTAATCAAGCATCACAAAACCGAACAAAAAAGGCTTGAAATCAACACAGTAATCGAATAAAATAGAGTGAGAATCAAGCGAAAAAACTTGAAATCAACACATACCTCCATCACGCCCTGACTTCACTATGCCTTTCCTCGTTATTTTGCAATCAAACAGTAGTTTGCGTCAAATAGAGTGAAATTAACGAACGACGCAAGGAGAATCAAACAAATTTTACTTCAAATTGGAAAAATCGAACAAAATAGTAAAAGGTTGGAGGTAGTCTTCACCGGTTTTAGAGAGAGAACGGCAAAATTTTGGGCGCTGTGTGTTTTTGAGAGAGAGAAGTCTGCGATTAGGTTTACCTAAACCGGGTCAAAAGGATGGTGTGGGTTTCAAGCCCGGTCCATTATGTTGCTATGTGTGTGACATTTTTTCTATCTCAAAACCGGTCTTTTTTTCCCCCAAAATTTTCTGTTAATTAAAACAAACCTCGGGGGTTGATTGTAAATAAAAATTTTTCTATCCCCAAAACTATTCTGACACCGTTAAATCACCCATCACATCACAAGCATCGATTCAAAACCCAAACCCTCGTCGGCTGGACCGGCGACGGCGCAGTGGCAAATTGGGTGTGTGAGAGCAGAGCCAGGATTTTCCGAAAAGGGGTCAAGGTTGCTTGGGGATAAGTATTATTGTTGAGGTTTACAAATTTAGTATACAAGGGTCGAATAGTGCAATTTTTTCTCAAATGTAAGGGGTCAAAATGAATAAATTCATCATTTTTTGTAGTAAATGTCATTTTCTAAAATTTTGAAGGTACTAAAATTGGCATATTTCAAAATTCAAGGGGGGGTAATGACCCCCTTCCCTTTACCCTAGCCTCGCCACTGTGTGAGAGAGATGGGAAGAGCAGCGAAGGAGCACCTGAACAAGGTTTTGAGTGAACACCTCAACACAATCCATGAAACTTTTCAGGTTTTTACACTCTTGAATTATCACTACTATTTAACTGGACTTGTTTTAATATATTTTCCCTTTAATTTTAGGTGTTGGAGCAAACACCATCTTCGTCTCTTGAGAAAGTGAGCTGGAAGCAAGTCACCCAATTGGGTGAACAGGTTTCCAAACAAGCTACTATGGGTATCCCCTGTTTTCCAATCTGTTTGTTTGTGTTTAGGATTTTATGTACTACCTCTGTCTCTTCTAAATGAGTGTCCAAATGTCATTTCAAGGGACATAACTTTTTGTACAATTTGTTGTTGGCAAAATTCATATACTCCCTCTGTCCCAAAATGATCTTCTCACTTGCCATTTCTCATTGTCCCAAAAAGTTCTTCCTATTTCTACTATTTGGGCTTAAAAGTGGATAGACACGACATGGTTAGTGAAGCAAGTGTCCATGTCCTTAAAAAGTTTGAATAGTCAAACGTGAGATCATTTTGGGACGGAGGGAGTATAATTTTGTAATCCTCTTTACAAGCATTTAGTATTTGCAAGTATAAAGAGGCCGGTGAAAATTTTTTCGAAAAAAACATTTAGGGACAAAGTTATGATCAAAATGGACACTCATTTTGGGACAAAAATTCCCTGAAAATGGACACTCATTTAGGGACAGAGGGAGTATATCTTTCACAATTTGAAGTTCATGGTTACGATTTAATTTCGTTTTTGATGCAATACCCACTTTGCATTTATCTTAGTTACTTGGGTGGGTGTGTGGGTGTGTGGGTACGTCGTACCTTGTGGTCAAGCAACATTTAGTTACATTATTTTTTACTGCTTTTAAGTTTCAGTCCTTCCCTAGTTATAACATGGTTGCTTATCTCAATCTCAAGCTATTTGTTTGCTTCTCTGGAATGAATCCTTTTATATCATACTAGTATTCTTTTCTATGCTTTTTGTCCCATTTTGACTTTTTATGGTCCACATAAATAAACTTTGACAAACATTAATGTCAATCTAATGATCGCAATGAAATTCTAAAATTTGCGATAAATAACTTAATGATTTATACAATTTTTTGAATTTCACTAGAATAATTTGATCGACATCAATGTTTGGTCAAAGTTCATTTATGTCGACACTATAAAAAGTCAAAATGGGACAAACTTTCCGGACATAGGGAGTATATAATAAATGTTTCTTGAAATATATAATTGAGAAGTCATAGAGGTTAAGAGGGCAATGACATCTTTGTCAGCCTTTTCAAAAATACATGAACCATAAAAGATGAAGGTTTTTAGCGTTTGGAATTGCAAGAACAGACAGTTGATAGAAACATCAACCTATTAATAACGAGTGGCCCTTGCTTCTGTAGCATCCAGGGACACCTAGGAGTGGCCCATGCTTCTGTTCGATGAATGAGTTAAGACCTCTGTTTATTGTTTATAGATAAGTGCATTGATCTTGATGCATTTTGTGCTACACGCTTCTTTGAAAAGTGCATTGATCTTATGTGCAGATTGTTCTCTCCCTCTCTCTCCTTTAAAAGTTGCATTGATCTTGACGCACTTAGTGACCATTGAATTGTAATCATAACCCTTCTTTCTTAGAAAAAAGCCAAAATTAGACGTTATATCTGAAGATTGCATAACAGTGAATAGTGACTGCCCTAGTTCTCTCCAAACTTTAATTTTTTCCCGCCAGAAAGCAAATTTACCTGACTATTGTGATATAATAATAACTTGCAACCTAGTTGCGAAGTAAAAATACCATTTGGTTTGCAGAAATTTTTGTTCCATCCATTTTATTCTATATTGAAGTGCGAAAATACTGCAAAACAGTTGGGACTGAAATTTCCCTATTATTCAAGAAAACAGTACTAATACTTGTAAGGGAAGCAAGGATGTCGTCTCCAGTTAGTTCATTGCTTTGTTTATCTGATATGTTAGTGGAGTCAGTCGTGGTTAAATCATTATTCATCTTTTTATGTATCAATCATGCAGTTGGAATGCTTTGGACCGGAGAAGCACCGGAAGTTAATGTACTTGAGGAGAACATGGCAGCATATTTTAACCTGCTGCAAGGCTTTCTTTTGCTTTCCCATGGAAGTACTGTCGGTAATGGAGCTACTCTTTTGTCTTCTATCCATGCATCTGTAAAACAGGTTGTGGATTGCAGTTTTATGTTACTAAAAGAGGCTGTCTCTTCGTATGGTACTCTCTCTCTCTCTCTCTCTCTCGCTTACATGCACATCCGATCATTCTTGAGAAATCATTACACTTAAATATCTATCTAAAATTGTATTTGCATATCTGGTTCTTGGCTCTTATCATAAGTTGTTGGTCAGGGGCTTCTTGCCAGCTTCAGAAAATGATCTAATTTTAGTTGGAATGCTTATGCAAAATAACAAAATAAAGCAGCCTGGTCCTCTATAAGTTGGCTTGCGGAATTTCATCATTGGAGCATACAGTGACTTAAGTTTGGGACATAGGCTAAAGAGGTTGGTACTGCATGATGAAATCGGGATATACGTCGTAGGTGCATTGTGGCTGTCTAGGTATAGTCACACAAATAGTCAGTCAGTGTTTTCTACTGATATTCGACTCAAATTTGTTAAGTCTCTTGCATAGTTGTTAAAGGCGAAAGGCGGGAGGCGGGCGATACGTACATGGAAAAGGGCGAAAGGCGAGGCGGGCGAAAGGCGGCAAAAAGGCGAGCAAGGCGGAAAATTAAAACAAAAAATTATTAAATATTATATTTCTACTTATTATGGTATTCTAACATAATTTCGACCTCAAAAGTGAGAATTATAGGATATTGATGTTTAAAAGAAAACAAAATTAAAAAAGATGCTTGGAATCTAGATTAAAGAAGAAGAAAAAATTAAACAAGGGGAGGGAGCAAAATAGAAAACGACAGAAAACTGGAATTAAGTAGAAAAAAGAGAGCGATTATAAATTAAACGAAAGAACTGGGAATAAAGAAGGAAATACAAAAAAATATGAAATCGACGCAGAGAGTTCAGAGTTTGTGTAGTCGTGTTCGTTGAAGAGTGTCGTCGTCGTTGGAGGGTTCTTGTCGTAGCTGCGAAGATTGCGGCAAGTATTATCGACTTCTCGCTTCTTATCGTTTGGAAATCAGGGCTAGATTTTACAAAGGGGCACCTCACTTACCTAAATTGACGAGGTTTCCTTAAAAAAAAAAAAACACTCGACAAACCCAATTTGCCTACCACGTCTCTCGCTTTCGCTTCTATTCAAACAGCATACGACGTTGTCCAATAAGGTCATCGACCAACCGCCTGATTTCACAAAGGCGAAAGGCGGCCAACCCTCTAAGGCGCCAATATGGTGAGGCGGGCAAGGCGGGCGGACACCTTTAACAACTATGGTCTCTTGATAGCAAATTCTAACTGTCTTCAGTTTTTGCTAGTGATTCCTCTGTTTCGAAGTATGCTGTTTACTTTTGATTATTTTGTCAAGGACGGATAACCTATTGCTTGGTTTTCCCCGGCCGAAGAACCTTCTTTTGATCGAGAGGGAGATGAGTTGTTAGAAGCAGCTGGAGTGTTGTATGTATGGACTACATAATTGTTAAGTACAACTCGAGTCTAGCACTGTTAGTCATTGTGATATCATGAGTAAACTCACATTGACATTTTGAAATGTATGTCGACTTGCACTATAAACTCTTTCAAGTGTTCTACTGCTATGAACAAAGTATATAACACCCTGTTAATATCCTTGTGTACTATCCTCTTACGTTGATGCTGGAGAAAAGAATCATAAGTGATTGCATGTAGCAAATCATGTTGCTGTACTACAAACCGTTACACTTTCTTTTATGTCATTTTGGATAGCAAATGGCAGATTACCCAATGCCATACGTGTCCATGATCTTGCAGCATCGCAATGATCAAAATAATGTTCTGCTTGTTTTTCTTCATAATTATTGTTTTTGAGTTGTACTTAATATAGTAATATAATCTAATATGTGTAGAAATCACATTTGGGCATGATGGACTGTCTGTAGACCATTGGGTTGCTTGCACACTGGTGTTGGTGATGGACAATCTGCTAGAACTCAGTACTTAGAGATGGTCTTTTAGTTGCAACTTGCAGTAGGGAACAAAAGAGAGATTTAAGTTTCAGAGAGCCATCAAAATCAACGAAATGACTTGCATTATTAAACCTTGTCCCTTCGTCTCGGCTTATACTTCAAAAAAAAAATTCTAGGTGGGTCCTTTTCATTACTACCTCCTTCCCAAAATGTGTGTCCAATGTTTTTTGTTTTCAAATTTGCTCTTGATTAAGTGTAAATTTGAAATTTTTTAGACGTTCACTTTGAGATGGAGGAAGTATTAATTATGGATTGTGGGATAAGATGTTGTATGGAAAGTTGTGTAGGAATTTTGAGTGGGGTTGGAAATAGTAAGGGGTAGTTGTTGTGAGTATGACATGTAGGGCCCATTGAATAAAGAAGTATTATAAAGTTTCCTTTTTTGGATTTTGAAGTAATGAATGGGACACCCAGAATGAATTTTTTTGAAGTATAAGGTGGGACAGAGGGAGTATCTATAATTTGGTTTTTCAGAGGGGACAGTTCTACTTAAATGGTTTTAGGTTGTGTGATGCAGCAACATTAGCAATATTTATAAGGAATATAGGTTCATCAATTAAATTGATATTTTTTTCTTAGCTTTGACCTGCACTTTTTTGGGGAACGTTTTGTGCCTAGTTGTTAAGGAAGAAGAGGATGCACTTGCAGAGAAGTGTCAAAAGCAAGGGCATGAGTGTAAATAAGTTGTACTTAAGGGTTTAAGTTAACACTACTTCTAGAAAGTTAGTGCAGTCAGTTAGAGCAGTTAGCTTAGTTTGTTACAAGTTTGTTAGCTTAGTTTGTTACAAGTTTGTTACATTTCCCTTTTAGCTGTGTATATAAACATTGTTGATGTACAGATCAAAATAGTTGTTGAATATACAGAAAATTCCCAATTTGCTCTGTTCTTCTTTTCTCTCTCTCCATGTTTGATCAATATCAATTTCTCAAATTATCATGGTATCAGAGCAATCAATGATTGCCTGATCACCTCTTCCGCGCTAATCTCTGATCATATTCACCTTGATTTTTGATTTTTTCGTTTTTCAATTCTTCTATGAAATGACTGAAAGTGAATGTTTCAGTCAATTCATTTGTTGATTTCGAATACTCGTTTGCCCTAATTCCTTCAATTTCCTACTCAATATGTGTTTGATTTGTTCAATTTCTTCAAATTGATCCTAAATTGAGAATCGATTTCTGTTCTGAATATCACAATTGAAACCCTAGCTATCTCTTGAAGGTTCTACTCTCGTGCCAACTGATGCGAACTCAGGAACTGCAGATACAGATATGAATATCAACACGGATTACTATGATCTTCCTTCAACCTCATTTCAACTCCATCCTTCTCATCCACTATACTTGAATCCTGTTAAGATATAAAAAGGGTATTTATGTAATTTAGTATGTGAGGGTTAGAATATATATATTCTAGTATTACGCCTAATAAAAGATATCGACTAATTCTCGCCGCATCTCTCTTCTTCTCCGTCGTCTTCTTCTTCTGCTTCTTTCTTCTGTTTACATGGTATCAGAGCCTCTAGGGGCAATTCCGCACGCAACTAGAGGATCCCACCCAACGCAATTGACGAAAAGTATGTATGTGTGCTGAGAGCTTCAATGAATGACTGACTGAGATTGGGACTACCGTTGTGAAATCAGAGACTAGGGTTTTGCTCGCGTGGTTGAGGCGAGTCCAGCAGTGGTGGTCGACGGCGGTGACATCGCTGGAAAACTGGACACGCACCGGCAGAGTGTAGCGCGTGACAACAGGTGGTGAACCCTAGCTCTTGGATTTTGATGCAGAAGAGGTATTCGGGTTGTTTTTGTTCGTCTGATTGTTGTTTTGCTTTGTTTTTCATGCACAATTAGTAGATTTGTGGTACTTTCTTGCTGTGTGATTGAATCAACAATATTGTGAGGATTTTCTGGTGACATTATTCAACTGTTGAAGGGCTGAGATAATAGGTGATTTTTTTGTGTGGATTGTTTTGACAATTTGGTAAGTAATTTGAGATGGGAGATGCTGGAAAATCCGTTGTAGAACAGAATGTGACTGTGGTGTCTGCTCAGTCAAAGTTGATTGATGTTATACTAGAGGCCGATGGGTCTAACTTCGCAGAGTGGAAGTTTTTAATTAGAGTAAACATGGGTGGTTTAAATATGGATGGACACTTGGTTAATTTGTGTCTGACGGATGAAAAAGAGGCCAAAGTGTGGATGGAGGAGGATAAAAGACTCTTTCCGAAGATTGTGAACTGTATTAGTAGGAAGGTTATACTTTCTATGCAGCATTGTACAACAATTAAGGAGTTATGGGATCTTTTGCACAGGTGGTTTTCAGGGGCGAGCAACTTGAACAGGTTATATACCTTATCACAGGAGGTTCATCGTCCAAGCCAAAAAGGGCGAAGCATTATGGATTATTACTATGACTTTAAGCGTGTTAGTGAGGATTTTAATGCAGCTATGCCTATCTCCAGTGACGTGGAGGAGATGAGGGCTCAACGTGAGAAGTTGGTGATGTTTGGATGGATATCTGGATTAGATAAAGAATATGATGTGATTCGATCTCAGTTGCTATCGAGTAAAGACTTAGATTCTTTGTCTGATGCACTATCAAGAGTTTTAAATGCATCAGGAAGTGGTAGCTCATTAACAGGCCCAGAAGTATCTGAGAGATCTGCCTTGGTGTCACAAGGTAGTGGTTATCATGGAGGAAGGATGGAGGTCGAGGTGGTTTTCGAGGTGGGACACGTGGTGGTAGACATACAGGAGGTCGAGGGGGACCTAGAGTGTGTTATAATTGTGGAGAATCGGGTCACTTTAGGAACCGGTGTCCTAAGCCACTTTCACCGCAGCAGCAGCAGTACCAGCAGCAACAGCAGCAGTATCACCACCAGCAGCAGCAGCAACAACAACAGTCACGGTTCGCTCATGCAGTATCACAGCCAGTTGCTCAACCGCAAACTCATAATGTCATTATGAGTGATGAGGAGTTTGTTAAGTATACTCAGTATCAGATGTCTCAGCCACCTTCTTCATCCTCTTCTAAGGCAACTCTGGCCAAATCAGGTAAACACGTAGCATGTTTTTCTTCAAACAAAAATTGGGTAATTGACTCAGGAGCCACTGATCATATGACTGGCAACCCAAGTGGATTCTCTACCTATAAATCCTCTAATAAGTGTAGCAGTGTTACACTTGCTGATGGGTCCTCGTCCGCGATCCTCGGTAGTGGTAGTGTTGATGCTACTCTTTCTTTACCTCTATCGTCTGTTCTATATTTACCAAAATTTCCTTTCAACTTATTATCAGTGAGTCAAATTACAAGGGCCTTACATTGTTCTGTTTCTTTCTTTCCTAGGTATTGTATTTTTCAGGATCTGTTGACTCAGAAGATTATTGGTAGAGGACGTGAATCCAATGGACTGTATGTGCTTGATGAAGTTGCTGCTACTAGTCCGCCTCAAGTTTCATCCATCGCTTGTCAGATTTCTCTATCTCCTTTTCAGCTCCACTGTCGTTATGGTCATCCTTCTTTACCTGTTTTGAAGAAATTGTGTCCAGAATTAGCGTCTGTTTCTAGTTTACCTTGTGAGTCGTGTGAGTTAGCAAAGCACCATCGTGTGCCATATTTTCCTAGAGTCAATAAAAGGGTTACATCCCTATTTGAGTTAGTCCATACAAATGTTTGGGGTCCATGTCCTATACCATCTAAAACTGGTATTAGGTATTTTGTTACGTTTGTTGAGGATTACTCGAGAAGCACTTGGTTATATTTAATGAAATCCAGAGATGAGTTATTTAATATATTTTGTTCCTTCTATGCGGAAATAAAAACTCAGTTTGATTGTCCTATTCGTAATCTGAGGAGTGATAATGCAAAAGAATATTTTTCTGGAGTCTTTTCTTCCTACATGTCACAAAATGGAATTATTCATCAATCTTCATGCATTGTTACTCCTCAACAAAATGGTGTTGCAGAAAGAAAGAATCGTTATTTGTTAGAAGTTGCTCGGGCATTAATGTCCCAAATGAATGTCCCGAAGGTGTTTTGGGCTGATACAGTTCACACTGCTGCTTTTCTTATTAAACGTCTTCCCTCTTCCGTACTTGATGGTCGAATTCCATATTCTATTCTCCGTCCTTCTCAGTCGTTGTTTCCTATTACTCCTAAAATATTCGGATGCACTTGTTTTGTTCAGGATGTCCGTCCACGGATCAGTAAGTTGGATCCTAGGGCATTGAAATGTGTGTTTGTTGGTTATTCTCGCACTCAGAAAGGGTATAGGTGTTATTCTCCTGATCTTGGTCGATATTTGGTTTCTGCTGATGTTACATTTTTTGAGCAGAGTCCATTTTTGGTTGTGACCCGCAGTCTATCTCTACGTCTATCTCGAGTAATGATGATGACTTTCTCACCTATACTATTGTCTGCTCATCTCCGAGCACTGTATCAATATCAGAATCATCGTCTCGTCCTCCAGTCACTCAGGTTTATACTCGACGTGCTTCGCAACCAGCTGTTGAATCATTGGCAGCAACTCTACCAGCACATCCAGTTTCTGAGGTTTCACCTCCTGTACCTGTCTCCACGTCCACAGATTCTGATCTTGATCTCCCTATCGCCCTTCGAAAAGGTAAACGTACATGTACTCATCCTATTGCCTCATACGTTTCTTATGATCAATTATCAGCTACCTCTCGTTCGTTTGTTGCTTGTTTTGATTCTGTCATTACTCCTAAAACTGTGTCCGAGGCTTTCTCACATAATGGTTGGAAATCTGCTATGGAAGAGGAAAAGAAGGCCCTTGAGCATAATGGTACATGGGATTTAGTTCCCCTTCCTAATGGTAAGAAAGCAATTGGGTGTAAATGGGTCTACGTGGTTAAAATGAATCCTGATGGTACAGTGGCTCGATTGAAAGCCAGATTAGTAGCTAAGGGTTATGCTCAGCGATACGGTGTAGACTATACTGACACTTTTTCACCGGTGGCTAAATTAACTTCAGTTCGTCTTTAGATTTCTTTAGCTGCCTCTAATCACTGGCCGTTGTACCAGTTGGATGTAAAGAATGCATTTCTTAATGGCGACCTACATGAAGAAGTCTATATGGAGCAACCTCCTGGGTTTGTTGCTCAGGGGGAGTATGAGGGGAAGGTTTGCAAGCTAAACAAGTCATTGTATGGGTTAAAGCAGTCTCCTCGAGCTTGGTTTGCACGATTTAGCAATGTGGTACTCACATTTGGTTTACAAAGAAGTACATGTGATAATACTGTATTCTTTAGACATACGAGCACTGGTTGTATTATGCTGATTGTCTATGTGGATGATATTGTGATTACAGGCACTGGTTTGCAGTTTCAAACAAAAGATTTGGGAACTCTGAAGTACTTTCTTGGGATTGAAGTGACTCGATCCAAGAAATGGATATTTCTATCACAGAGAAAATATGTCCTTGATCTACTTGAGGAAACTGGGTTACTTGGGGCAAAACCGTGTGATACCCCAATGGATCCTAATGTGAAGCTTGTAGCTGGTGAAGGGGAGATGTTTGAAAATCCAGAGAGGTATCGAAGATTGGTTGGTAAGCTAAATTATCTTGGAGTCACTCGTCCAGATATTGCTTTTCCTGTGAGTGTAGTAAGTCAATTCATGTCGGCTCCTAGTGTCGCTCACTGGAATGCATTAGTAAGGATAGTAAAATATTTGAAAGGGCACCCGGTAGAGGCATATTGTATGCAGATCATGGTCATATGGAAGTAAACGCGTTTTCTGATGCTGATTGGGCAGGATCACCAGCTGATCGAAAATCTACTACAGGCTATTGTGTGTTTGGTAATTTAGTTTCTTGGAAAAGCAAGAAACAAAAAGTAGTGGCTAGATCAAGTGCAGAGTCTGAATACCGTGCTATGGCCCAAACAACCTCTGAACTCAATGTGGATAAAACAGTTCATGGAGGAGATTGGCTTCGAGATTACTTTACCGATGAAGTTGTGGTGTGATAATCAGGCAAGCCATGCATATTGCTACAAATCCGGTCTTCCACGAGAGGACCAAGCATATCGAGGTTGATTGTCATTTTGTGTGAGAGAAGATTCTACAAAAGCTAATCTCTACTTCGTACGTGCGAACAAAAGAACAACTTGCTGATGTGTTTACTAAGAGTCTTACAAGGGGGAGAGTGGATTATATTTGTAACAAGCTGGGCATGATTAATATATATGCTCCAGCTTGAGGGGGAGTGTTAAGATATAAAAAGGGTATTTATGTAATTTAGTATGTGAGGGTTAGAATATATATATTCTAGTATTACGCCTAATAAAAGATATCGACTAATTCTCGCCGCATCTCTCTTCTTCTCCGTCGTCTTCTTCTTCTATCATCATCTGCTTCTTTCTTCTGTTTACAAATCCTAATGATCATCCAGGTATGATCTTAGTTACACAAGTTCTTACTGATCTGAATTTTAGTCAATGGAAGAGATCCTTTTCAAATGCTTTGATTGCTAAAAACAAACTGGGAATGGTCACTGGTGTTGCATGCAACCTGTTTCCACCTCAAAATATGCAATGCAATGGTTAAGATGTAATAGTATGGTGATTGCTTGGCTATTGAATGCGGTTAGTCCTGAGATTGCTTCAAGTTTGGTGTATTTTCCTACTGCAAAGGAGATTTGGGATGATTTACTCACTAGATATTCTAAAAATGATGCTCCTAGAATATTTCATATTAGTCAAGAGATTGCTAGTTGTCTTCAAGGCTCTCTCTCTGTGAATGGTTACTTTACTAAGTTTAGAGGACTTTGGGATGAATATTCTAGTTTGAGCCATGTTCCAAAGTGTACTTGCAACTGCATTTGTGGTGCTGTAAAACAGCAAGAAGAGTATGAGAATTTACAAAAATTAACCAGATTTTTGATGGGATTGAATGAGAAATTTACACTGGTAAGGGGTCAAATTCTGAGAATGGTTCCCCTTCCCTCATTAACCAATGCTATCTCCTTGTTGATTGAAGAAGAAGGCCAGAGGCAATGCACTGTTTCTCCTGCTCCTATAACTGTCACTGATATTTCTACTGCTTTGTTGAGTAAATCTGCTAGTCAGTCTTATCCCTCTGCTAGAGCCACTTTTAGACCTAGAACTGGCCAGAAACCAAGACTTTGGTGTGAGCATTGTCATGGAGATACACATTCTAAGGACATGTGCTTCTTTTTACATGGTTTTCCTGAATGGCATGCTCTCTATGGTACTAAACCAGATCCCTCAAAAATGCCTAAACTCAGAAATAAGGCAAGTGTCAATGCTGTTGTTAATGGAGATTCTCCTCAGTCTGTAAAAGAGGAAGTTAATTCCAATGACTCTAAGGGCTCTACTAGTGGTCTGACTACTCTCACTACTGCTCAATATGAACAACTTATCAGCTTGTTATCAAATTCAAGCTTGCATTCAGCCACCTCTTCTCTTGCTCATCCTGAAGCTCATTTGGCAGGTCTGGTTTCTTGTTCTAGTTTTGTTCCTTCTGTATGTTTCACTAGCCAATCCTATACACCAAATGAATGGATAATTGACAGTGGTGCAACAGATCATGTCACATGTTTTTTTCATCTTCTGGTTAATCCTATTCCTGTCCAATCTTCTATTAATTTGCCAAATGGATTTTCTGTTCCCATCACCCATAGAGGAAATGTAATTCTCTCTACAAATCTCATTCTTAAGGATGTTCTCTATGTTCCTCATTTCATTATAACTTGATTTCTGGTAGAAAGTTTACTTTGGACAACTCTTGTCATCTCACTTTTTCTTCACTCAATGTTTCATTCAGGACCCTCAGCACAAGACCCTCAAGGGGATTGGTAATATTGCTGGAGGTTTATACAAAGCCTTCTTTCCCATTTCTTCCCCAAATTTGGTTCCTCCATCTGTTGCTAATTCTACAAATTGTAATAGTTTCATGTCTGGTTCCTCATTTACAGATTCTCAATTGTGGCATTTAAGACTTGGTCACATTCCTTTTGATTCTTTTAAACATTACCCTCAATTTCTTCAAATTCTGAGAATGGTTCCCCTTCCCTCATTAACCAATGCTATCTCCTTGTTGATTGAAGAAGAAGGCCAGAGGCAATGCACTGTTTCTCCTGCTCCTATAACTGTCACTGATATTTCTACTGCTTTGTTGAGTAAATCTGCTAGTCAGTCTTATCCCTCTGCTAGAGCCACTTTTAGACCTAGAACTGGCCAGAAACCAAGACTTTGGTGTGAGCATTGTCATGGAGATACACATTCTAAGGACATGTGCTTTTTTACATGGTTTTCCTGAATGGCATGCTCTCTATGGTACTAAACCAGATCCCTCAAAAATGCCTAAACTCAGAAATAAGGCAAGTGTCAATGCTGTTGTTAATGGAGATTCTCCTCAGTCTGTAAAAGAGGAAGTTAATTCCAATGACTCTAAGGGCTCTACTAGTGGTCTGACTACTCTCACTACTGCTCAATATGAACAACTTATCAGCTTGTTATCAAATTCAAGCTTGCATTCAGCCACCTCTTCTCTTGCTCATCCTGAAGCTCATTTGGCAGGTCTGGTTTCTTGTTCTAGTTTTGTTCCTTCTGTATGTTTCACTAGCCAATCCTATACACCAAATGAATGGATAATTGACAGTGGTGCAACAGATCATGTCACATGTTTTTTTCATCTTCTGGTTAATCCTATTCCTGTCCAATCTTCTATTAATTTGCCAAATGGATTTTCTGTTCCCATCACCCATAGAGGAAATGTAATTCTCTCTACAAATCTCATTCTTAAGGATGTTCTCTATGTTCCTCAATTTCATTATAACTTGATTTCTGGTAGAAAGTTTACTTTGGACAACTCTTGTCATCTCACTTTTTCTTCACTCAATGTTTCATTCAGGACCCTCAGCACAAGACCCTCAAGGGGATTGGTAATATTGCTGGAGGTTTATACAAAGCCTTCTTTCCCATTTCTTCCCCAAATTTGGTTCCTCCATCTGTTGCTAATTCTACAAATTGTAATAGTTTCATGTCTGGTTCCTCATTTACAGATTCTCAATTGTGGCATTTAAGACTTGGTCACATTCCTTTTGATTCTTTTAAACATTACCCTCAGTTGCACATTTCTACTTCTTCTTGTAAAACAATTGTTTGTGATGTATGTCAATATGCCAAGTTTTCAAGACTTCCTTTCTCTTTAAGTTCTTCTCACAGTTCTGCTCCTTTCAATTTATTGCATTGTGATGTATGGGGTCCCTATCGACATGTTACTCATGATGGTTTCCATTCCTTCCTTACAATTGTGGATGACTATTCTAGAAGCACTTGGATCTTTCTTCTCAAATCCAAGAGTTATGTGTGTCATTTCCTTAGAGTCTTTCTTAAGATGGTTGAAACTCAATTCAATTCTCATGTTAAGGAAATCAGATCTGACAATGGTTCAGAATTTTTCAATAATGAAGTATCCAATTTTCTTACTTCCATTGGTATTCTTCATCAAAGTTCATGTGTTGATACTCCCCAGCAGAATGGTAGAGCTGAGATTAAACATAAACATTTGCTTGAACTTGCTAGGGCCTTAAGGTTTCAAGCTCATCTTCCAATCAAGTTCTGGGGTGAGTGTCTTCTTGCTGCCACCTATCTTTTGAATAGAATTCCTTCTTCTGTTCTTTCCTTTAAATCACCATATGAAGTTCTTTTTAATCAAGCTCCTTCTTATCAACATTTAAAAGTGTTTGGCTGTTTATGTTTTGCAGCAACTTTGTCTCATAATAGAGATAAATTCTCTTCTAGAGCTCATAAGTGTATTTTTCTTGGCTATCCTTTTGGTAAAAAGGCCTACAAGTTGTACAATCTGTCCACTCATAAGATTTTTTACAGCAAGGATGTCAAGTTCTTTGAAAACATTTTTCCTTATTCTGATCCTTCCCCCTCTGTTGTTCATTCTCCTTCACCTTTACCTACTTCTTTTCCTTCACCCTCTACTCCTTTTATTGATGCTTTGTTTGATTCTCCTCATGATTCTAATCCTTCTTCTTCTGCTCTTTCTATCCCTACTCCTTGTCCTCTCTCTGATTCTCATACTATCATTTCTCATGAGCCCTCTCCTCCTATTCTTCCTGAGACTATTTCTCATCCTTCTATTGCTTCTTCTAGACCTTCCAGATCAAGAATAGTTCCTTCTAGATACAAGGACTATACTAATCTTCCTTCTCACTTTACTTCTGCCAACCTTACTCATTTTGTTAGATATCCTTTAAGTGATTATATCAGTTATAACTCTCTTTCCCCCTCCTACAAAGCTTTTCTTGTTAACATGGCTGATTCTGTTGAACCCCACACCTTTGCCCAAGCTGTCAAAAGTCCTCATTGGTGTAAGGCTATGGAAAGTGAATTACATGCACTAGAACAAAATAGCACTTGGCTTTTACATCCATTACCAGAGCATAAGCAGGCAGTAGGGTGTAAATGGGTTTATCGAATCAAATATAAGCCTGATGGCACTATTGATAAGTATAAGGCCAGGTTAGTAGCTAAAGGCTTTACTCAAACTGAGGGTGTTGACTACTTTGACACTTTTGCCACTGTGGCTAAGATGACAACAGTCAGAGCTTTGTTGGCTGTAGCTACTATTAAAGGCTGGGATGTTTCTCAAATGGATGTCACCAATGCATTTTTGCATGGTGACCTTGAGGAAGAAGTTTACATGACTCTTCCTCCAGGCTATACTCCTTCTATTTCCTCAGATCATGGACCAGTTGTTGTAGACACCCCGCCTTGGACCGCTCACCCCGATTCCACATTTGATCTTGTGTTTCTCCCCATTTTAAGTGTTTCTCGTTAGTTCCTGTCACTTCCGTTAAGTTCCTGACTGACTTCGTTAAGTCCAGGGACTAAACTGAATAACAGGGCTGACTTTCTAGTCCATTCTGTCAAAATCGCCTTCTCTGAGTCGCGCGCCTCCGACAGGAGGATCCAGACGCGCGAGCCTCCCGCCCCCAAAGCAGGAAGCGCGCGCCTATGGGCGTCGGTTACAGATTTCTGGCCAGGATTCTCTCCCTTGCTCAATTTACAGGATTTTTGCCCGGGAAAGATTTCTTGGTGACTGAGTTTTGGCACCAAAAACATCTCTCTTTCACCTATAAAAACCCCCTTTACCTCCATTTTCAAGGACCTTAGGCTCTCAATCTTACATTCTCAATAAGACACTAAAATTTCACACTTACAAAGCATTTCCAAAGGATTTCTCCAAAGAATTCATCAAGAAGTGTTTGAAGTCTCTTGAAGTCTAGGTAAAGTTATTTCTTTCCTCTTCTTAACTTCATTTATTTTCTCTTTCCTTTTGTTTTATCAAAGTGCAATCACCCAAATCATTTTGGGACATGACTCTAATGATCACCTCATCTCATTGAGGTCGGTTAAAGAGTTATCTCCTACATTCCAAACTCTATTTTAAAACCCCTTTTTATGATTTAAAGAAGAAGAAGAAGAATGTTTATCATTCATGTAGATTTTGATCAAGCAAGACCAACTTTAGTTGGGCGAGATGGGTGTTTCGGTACTTCCCATCTCGTAATCTAACCCCCGAACCTCAAAACAAAGAATCTCTGTTTTCGTAATCAAACTTACGCTATTATCAATAGTTTTTTCTTATGTTCCTCAAAACATAGGTGGCGACTCTAAAACAAGTTAGAAATCCTAGGATAACTCACGCGCTCTAGCCAAGCCGTGGTCCCCCGGGGTATCTACAGTGGCGACTCTGCTGGGGACATTTGAGGGTTAAACTTGCATTCTGATCAAAATCTACATCTTTTCTGGGCATTCTGACTCCTGATGGGGGAGGCGCGCGCTTCTGGCCTCTTCAGCCTAAGGCGCGCGCATCCCGCATCAAGGACCAGAATCGCCCGCTTCTTCATGTTCTTCATCTTCTTCTTCTGCTATTCTCCACTAATCATTTCTGCAGGGGTTACAATATGCACATAGGACCAGGGCAATCCCTGAGTCCAAAATCTGACAATCTGACAGGTGTGCCCAGAAGCGCGCGCCTCCCAATAGCATCGCGCCATCCGCGCGCGTCTCGTATCAACACTCAGAGGCGCACGCTTCTGGGTTGGTTCCCAGAACAGAAACAGGTCTCAGAACAGAGCAGTATGATGGGGGTGTGGGCACAGTTGCCTGCATCAGTGGTTATTCTGAACTTCGGACTGTTTTAATTTTATGTTCTATTTTATCGGTCACACTGGTGATTCGAAAGTTGTAATTATGTGCTTATTTGTTTTTTTTTTTTTTTATTTCTTTTGAAAAAAAAAAAAATATAAAAATATTTTGTCACCTGTTAGACCTCACACTACGTGCACATTACTCCTATGAACTGCTCACTATCGAGTCGCACAAGTCCAACCCCAAACCCGTCGAGGCCCGTCCTAGAAAGTTTCAAGCTCCACTCGACCTTGGCTCTTTCGAAGCGGTAAACCTCAGCCCGTGGCGTAGTTCATGACTACATGCCGGGGGTGACCTTGAGCCTCATATTCAAGCCGAACACAAGCCACACAATTCTAGTTAGGGTCTAACACTCCGTGACTCAAGTCGGTTTCCATGTACCGAGATTTCCCTAAACTAATGTCTTCAAATCATACATGCCAACTTGTTGAAACGGACGCAATAAAAATCCGTCCCCAAAAGTGGTTATTTTGGACGAAAATAAAAATCCGTCCCCGCATGTATGCTTTACTACATTAATTTAGTTTAATCCCGATACATGTAGGATTCACAAACGCGATGGAATCCGATGAGTATATGGGACCGCGAGATGGTCTATATACTAGTGTGACGATTCCATTATTCTCTTAGAAACCCCAAAAGGGATCCATTCCCTCCGACTTATAAAAAAAAAAAGAGTCTTTTCTTATGTGGTTCGAGTCGTGTGCCCAACTGTGTGTTCTAAGCCTCTTCGTGGACCGCAAGTGTTACTCAAGACTGACAAGGGCCTCTTCTGCAATATAGGTTCAATTGGTACTTACAGAGTCTACCGGGATTCGGCAAATCGGTTAGTCCGTGAAGAGATCACTCCAATAGCTCCTACATCAACAATGGCCGGCTGCTCCAACACCAACAATACGATGACTCTCGAGCAACTCGCAACCATGGTCCAACTCCTCCAAGAGCAAGTCTCCACCCTTAATAAGGAGGCACAAAGCAAAGACGACATTTGGCAATCCCACCTCGACAGCCAAAGGGAGGCCCACGAGGCCGAGATGGAGCTAATGAAAGAAAAGCTCACTAATCTTGCCAAGGGGAAGAGCAAAAAATGACGATGACGAATCCGAATGGACCGAAGGTTTGTTCAAAAGTCCTTATGTCAACACCCGCACCAAGAAAGTGGGAGAGCCAAGTTCCGAGAACAGTGAGCCCAAAATGGTGGATTCTATCATGGCCTACATCGACCAAAAATTCAATAGGCTCAACATGGGGAAATGCTCCGACACAAGCCTTTATCAATCATCCATCCTCATGAGTACTATGGCCGCTCTTCCTGATAAGTTCAAGATGCCCGACATAAGCAAATTCAAGGGCAACTCTTGTCCCATGGCTCACATTGAGACTTATATTTGGGCAATGGTTCCGAAGAAGGTCTCCCCAAGGTGATGGCTCAATGCTTTCCTCTCACTCTCGAGGGGGCGGCAAAAGATTGGTATGCTACTCTCCCGTTCACTGTCCGTCTTGATTGGGACTCCGCCATGCTTGCCTTCAAGAACCAATACCAAGGCAACACCACTCACCGGCCCACAAGGAAAGAGCTAGAGAACACTACTCAACGAGACCACGAGTCCTTCATCGACTTCACAAGGAGATGGAATGATAAACTCTCCGAGATTGTGGAAAGGCCAAATACTAAGGAGCAAATGGACATCTTTCTCAAATGTCTCAAAATTGATCTCCGCACCCACCTAAGTGGGGCTTGCTATGCGGATTTCTCCCAAATGTATGAGGCGGGGGTCCGAATGGACGAGTTGCTCAAGGAAGTCAAGAAAAGTGCTCCTAGCTACCGCTACAAGGCCGCTTCCAACTCCACAAAAGAGGCCTCGGTCAACGCCGTCACTATCGACAAGGGGAATTACAAAATGGTTCCTCCACCCCAAGGGGAAGAAGTCTCGAAATGACCGTGTCTACACGCCTCTCCAAGGCATGACTCAAACCGAAGCTTTCGAAGTCCTCAAAGCAAAGGGTCAAGTCACACCCGTACAAGGGTACCAACCCAAGACGGTCAACCCCAATCATGCTCACCACAAATATTGTGGCTACCACCAATATAGTGGCCACACCACCGAGGAATGCTTCGTTCTCCGCAATGTCATTCAAGATCTCATAGACAAGAAAGAATTTGTAGTGACTAATGGCGAACATGTCAATGTAATAGAAATAGGAGAACTCGAGGGGACCACCCATTCAATCCCAATTGTGAATGGGGGCCCCAATGTTATAAATAGACTTGACAATTCTTGTTATGTTGTAACTTACGATGAGGTGATGAGGGAAGTACTAGAGAATAGGAAAAAGAAACAAGATGGGAACGTCAACATGCTAACTCGATCCGGTCGAGTCATAGCAAGCAACCCTTCCACTTCCGCACCAAGCTCCTCTTCTCAAAGGCCGCAAGCTCGCGACACTCCCGAAGATCCTCTACTTGTCCAACTCAAGAAAACTCAAGCCAACATCTCTATTTGGGACCTCATCGCATCCTCAAAGAAACACCGAGATCTTGTCATCCGCAATCTCGATGATACATCAATTTCTCCCGATACTACTCCCGAGGACCTCACGGCAATGATCGGTCACATTCATTTTGGCAACGTCATCACCTTTGCCGATATGGACCTTCCACCATTTGGTTCCGACCACAACGAGGCTATTTACCTCAAGGTACGAGCAAGGGGGAGGCCCATCTCAAGAGTCTTAGTAGACGGTGGTTCCGCACTCAACCTCATGCCTGGCAGAATCATGGGCATACTGGGGCTTAAGGATTCCGATTTGAAGCCTTTCTACTCAAGTAATCCGAGGTTATGACAGCACCGCCCGTACAGTCATGGTCATGATCGAAATAGACATTGAGTTTGGGAGCATGGTCATGTCCGTTCCATTCCAAGTGCTTAACATCCCGGCCTCGTTCAACTTGCTTTTGGGTCGACCATGGATTCACAGTTCTAATGCCGTCCCGTCAACTCTCCATCAATGTGTCAAGATCCGAAATGGTGATGAAATAGTGACCGTCATGGCCGAAAACGTCACTATCCACAGAAAAGGTGAGCCCGTCCACCAAGTTCAGCATGGTTTACCAGACTCCACTATCTCCGGCGTCTCAATCAACGCCATTGACAAAGAAGGGGGAAACGGATCATGGGCCCCCAGCAATCACAAAGTCCTCCGCATGATGAGGAATAAGGACTACTTCCCTGGTTTAGGCTAGGGAAATATCAACAAGGAATCCTACATCCTGTGCAAGTCCCATTTGTCAAGAACACATTTGTTTGGGGTACGAGCCTTCCAGAGAGGACTTGAAACAAGAGCAAGCGATCAAGAATGAAAAGGCCCGAGCTCGTAAAGAAGGCCGTCGTTATGAGGTCCCTAATCTAAGGCCTTACCGCAAGACGTTGAATGGCTATTTTGTCCGCCAAGGGGAAGACGTTCCATACATGATCTTTCCCGAACCATGGATTAACAATGAGGGTGTCGAAAAGCCCGGTCTCGAAATCTTCTCCGATTGTGAGATCCAGAAATCCGAAAGGGAACCAACTCCCATGTCGCCCCGTGAATGGTGGGGAAGGAAAGTGACTATAGAGTCCGAGACAGAAATCATCGTGGGGGAAGAACCGACAGATTTAGCCTCCATGTTCGAAGAGCTTGCCATAATGAATGAATGCCAAGTCAACGCCATCCATGACACCGTCATCATGAATGAGACTATCAGTGAGATCCCGCCAAGCTCCGAGCCGATCAACAACTGGTATTCTACGAAAGGGCCCGTGGTATCCGAGGAATTCTTAGTCCAAGAAATGGGTTACATACCCCGCACAGCAACAAAGGAAGAGCGGCTCACACTTACTTTCGAGTCCGAGAGTGTCTCTAATACCTCACCCAAGAGGATAGGAGGCCATAGCCGAGCGTGTGTTTCCTTTCTTTGCTAATGAAAATTTGATATTTCTGAGTACCCTGAGATTGCAAATATCATAAATGATGAATTAACTAATAATGAACTTAATGAACAAGTTAATAACGATTCAAATTATGATGAAATAGACCACGAAAACACAACATACTTAAATGAACTTGCTCAACAGGTCCGTAGTCGTGGTGAAAATGGTCCAGGGGCTGACGAAGAATTGCATGTTGTTAATCTGGGTATCGACGAAGAGCCAAGGGAAACTAAGATCGGAAGCTTCTTCAAGGGGGACGACAGAGACAGATTGACTGCACTACATTAATGTCAATCTAATGATCGCAATGAAATTCTAAAATTTGCGATAAATAACTTAATGATTTATACAATTTTTTGAATTTCACTAGAATAATTTGATCGACATCAATGTTTGGTCAAAGTTCATTTATGTCGACACTATAAAAAGTCAAAATGGGACAAACTTTCCGGGACATAGGGAGTATATAATAAATGTTTCTTGAAATATATAATTGAGAAGTCATAGAGGTTAAGAGGGCAATGACATCTTTGTCAGCCTTTTCAAAAATACATGAACCATAAAAGATGAAGGTTTTTAGCGTTTGGAATTGCAAGAACAGACAGTTGATAGAAACATCAACCTATTAATAACGAGTGGCCCTTGCTTCTGTAGCATCCAGGGACACCTAGGAGTGGCCCATGCTTCTGTTCGATGAATGAGTTAAGACCTCTGTTTATTGTTTATAGATAAGTGCATTGATCTTGATGCATTTTGTGCTACACGCTTCTTTGAAAAGTGCATTGATCTTATGTGCAGATTGTTCTCTCCCTCTCTCTCCTTTAAAAGTTGCATTGATCTTGACGCACTTAGTGACCATTGAATTGTAATCATAACCCTTCTTTCTTAGAAAAAAAGCCAAAATTAGACGTTATATCTGAAGATTGCATAACAGTGAATAGTGACTGCCCTAGTTCTCTCCAAACTTTAATTTTTTCCCGCCAGAAAGCAAATTTACCTGACTATTGTGATATAATAATAACTTGCAACCTAGTTGCGAAGTAAAAATACCATTTGGTTTGCAGAAATTTTTGTTCCATCCATTTTATTCTATATTGAAGTGCGAAAATACTGCAAAACAGTTGGGACTGAAATTTCCCTATTATTCAAGAAAACAGTACTAATACTTGTAAGGGAAGCAAGGATGTCGTCTCCAGTTAGTTCATTGCTTTGTTTATCTGATATGTTAGTGGAGTCAGTCGTGGTTAAATCATTATTCATCTTTTTATGTATCAATCATGCAGTTGGAATGCTTTGGACCGGAGAAGCACCGGAAGTTAATGTACTTGAGGAGAACATGGCAGCATATTTTAACCTGCTGCAAGGCTTTCTTTTGCTTTCCCATGGAAGTACTGTCGGTGCTGGAGCTACTCTTTTGTCTTCTATCCATGCATCTGTAAAACAGGTTGTGGATTGCAGTTTTATGTTACTAAAAGAGGCTGTCTCTTCGTATGGTACTCTCTCTCTCTCTCTCTCTCTCGCTTACATGCACATCCGATCATTCTTGAGAAATCATTACACTTAAATATCTATCTAAAATTGTATTTGCATATCTGGTTCTTGGCTCTTATCATAAGTTGTTGGTCAGGGGCTTCTTGCCAGCTTCAGAAAATGATCTAATTTTAGTTGGAATGCTTATGCAAAATAACAAAATAAAGCAGCCTGGTCCTCTATAAGTTGGCTTGCGGAATTTCATCATTGGAGCATACAGTGACTTAAGTTTGGGACATAGGCTAAAGAGGTTGGTACTGCATGATGAAATCGGATATACGTCGTAGGTGCATTGTGGCTGTCTAGGTATAGTCACACAAATAGTCAGTCAGTTTTCTACTGATATTCGACTCAAATTTGTTAAGTCTCTTGCATAGTTGTTAAAGGCGAAAGGCGGGAGGCGGGCGATACGTACATGGAAAAGGGCGAAAGGCGAGGCGGGCGAAAGGCGGCAAAAAGGCGAGCAAGGCGGAAAATTAAAACAAAAAATTATTAAATATTATATTTCTACTTATTATGGTATTCTAACATAATTTCGACCTCAAAAGTGAGAATTATAGGATATTGATGTTTAAAAGAAAACAAAATTAAAAAAGATGCTTGGAATCTAGATTAAAGAAGAAGAAAAAATTAAACAAGGGGAGGGAGCAAAATAGAAAACGACAGAAAACTGGAATTAAGTAGAAAAAAGAGAGCGATTATAAATTAAACGAAAGAACTGGGAATAAAGAAGGAAATACAAAAAAATATGAAATCGACGCAGAGAGTTCAGAGTTTGTGTAGTCGTGTTCGTTGAAGAGTGTCGTCGTCGTTGGAGGGTTCTTGTCGTAGCTGCGAAGATTGCGGCAAGTATTATCGACTTCTCGCTTCTTATCGTTTGGAAATCAGGGCTAGATTTTACAAAGGGGCACCTCACTTACCTAAATTGACGAGGTTTCCTTAAAAAAAAAAACACTCGACAAACCCAATTTGCCTACCACGTCTCTCGCTTTCGCTTCTATTCAAACAGCATACGACGTTGTCCAATAAGGTCATCGACCAACCGCCTGATTTCACAAAGGCGAAAGGCGGCCAACCCTCTAAGGCGCCAATATGGTGAGGCGGGCAAGGCGGCGGACACCTTTAACAACTATGGTCTCTTGATAGCAAATTCTAACTGTCTTCAGTTTTTGCTAGTGATTCCTCTGTTTCGAAGTATGCTGTTTACTTTTGATTATTTTGTCAAGGACGGATAACCTATTGCTTGGTTTTCCCCGGCCGAAGAACCTTCTTTTGATCGAGAGGGAGATGAGTTGTTAGAAGCAGCTGGAGTGTTGTATGTATGGACTACATAATTGTTAAGTACAACTCGAGTCTAGCACTGTTAGTCATTGTGATATCATGAGTAAACTCACATTGACATTTTGAAATGTATGTCGACTTGCACTATAAACTCTTTCAAGTGTTCTACTGCTATGAACAAAGTATATAACACCTGTTAATATCCTTGTGTACTATCCTCTTACGTTGATGCTGGAGAAAAGAATCATAAGTGATTGCATGTAGCAAATCATGTTGCTGTACTACAAACCGTTACACTTTCTTTTATGTCATTTTGGATAGCAAATGGCAGATTACCCAATGCCATACGTGTCCATGATCTTGCAGCATCGCAATGATCAAAATAATGTTCTGCTTGTTTTTCTTCATAATTATTGTTTTTGAGTTGTACTTAATATAGTAATATAATCTAATATGTGTAGAAATCACATTTGGGCATGATGGACTGTCTGTAGACCATTGGGTTGCTTGCACACTGGTGTTGGTGATGGACAATCTGCTAGAACTCAGTACTTAGAGATGGTCTTTTAGTTGCAACTTGCAGTAGGGAACAAAAGAGAGATTTAAGTTTCAGAGAGCCATCAAAATCAACGAAATGACTTGCATTATTAAACCTTGTCCCTTCGTCTCGGCTTATACTTCAAAAAAAAATTCTAGGTGGGTCCTTTTCATTACTACCTCCTTCCCAAAATGTGTGTCCAATGTTTTTTGTTTTCAAATTTGCTCTTGATTAAGTGTAAATTTGAAATTTTTTAGACGTTCACTTTGAGATGGAGGAAGTATTAATTATGGATTGTGGGATAAGATGTTGTATGGAAAGTTGTGTAGGAATTTTGAGTGGGGTTGGAAATAGTAAGGGGGTAGTTGTTGTGAGTATGACATGTAGGGCCCATTGAATAAAGAAGTATTATAAAGTTTCCTTTTTTGGATTTTGAAGTAATGAATGGGACACCCAGAATGAATTTTTTTGAAGTATAAGGTGGGACAGAGGGAGTATCTATAATTTGGTTTTTCAGAGGGGACAGTTCTACTTAAATGGTTTTAGGTTGTGTGATGCAGCAACATTAGCAATATTTATAAGGAATATAGGTTCATCAATTAAATTGATATTTTTTTCTTAGCTTTGACCTGCACTTTTTTGGGGAACGTTTTGTGCCTAGTTGTTAAGGAAGAAGAGGATGCACTTGCAGAGAAGTGTCAAAAGCAAGGGCATGAGTGTAAATAAGTTGTACTTAAGGGTTTAAGTTAACACTACTTCTAGAAAGTTAGTGCAGTCAGTTAGAGCAGTTAGCTTAGTTTGTTACAAGTTTGTTAGCTTAGTTTGTTACATTTCCCTTTTAGCTGTGTATATAAACATTGTTGATGTACAGATCAAAATAGTTGTTGAATATACAGAAAATTCCCAATTTGCTCTGTTCTTCTTTTCTCTCTCTCCATGTTTGATCAATATCAATTTCTCAAATTATCATGGTATCAGAGCAATCAATGATTGCCTGATCACCTCTTCCGCGCTAATCTCTGATCATATTCACCTTGATTTTTGATTTTTTCGTTTTTCAATTCTTCTATGAAATGACTGAAAGTGAATGTTTCAGTCAATTCATTTGTTGATTTCGAATACTCGTTTGCCCTAATTCCTTCAATTTCCTACTCAATATGTGTTTGATTTGTTCAATTTCTTCAAATTGATCCTAAATTGAGAATCGATTTCTGTTCTGAATATCACAATTGAAACCCTAGCTATCTCTTGAAGGTTCTACTCTCGTGCCAACTGATGCGAACTCAGGAACTGCAGATACAGATATGAATATCAACACGGATTACTATGATCTTCCTTCAACCTCATTTCAACTCCATCCTTCTCATCCACTATACTTGAATCCTGTTAAGATATAAAAAGGGTATTTATGTAATTTAGTATGTGAGGGTTAGAATATATATATTCTAGTATTACGCCTAATAAAAGATATCGACTAATTCTCGCCGCATCTCTCTTCTTCTCCGTCGTCTTCTTCTTCTGCTTCTTTCTTCTGTTTACATGGTATCAGAGCCTCTAGGGGCAATTCCGCACGCAACTAGAGGATCCCACCCAACGCAATTGACGAAAAGTATGTATGTGTGCTGAGAGCTTCAATGAATGACTGACTGAGATTGGGACTACCGTTGTGAAATCAGAGACTAGGGTTTTGCTCGCGTGGTTGAGGCGAGTCCAGCAGTGGTGGTCGACGGCGGTGACATCGCTGGAAAACTGGACACGCACCGGCAGAGTGTAGCGCGTGACAACAGGTGGTGAACCCTAGCTCTTGGATTTTGATGCAGAAGAGGTATTCGGGTTGTTTTTGTTCGTCTGATTGTTGTTTTGCTTTGTTTTCATGCACAATTAGTAGATTTGTGGTACTTTCTTGCTGTGTGATTGAATCAACAATATTGTGAGGATTTTCTGGTGACATTATTCAACTGTTGAAGGGCTGAGATAATAGGTGATTTTTTTTGTGTGGATTGTTTTGACAATTTGGTAAGTAATTTGAGATGGGAGATGCTGGAAAATCCGTTGTAGAACAGAATGTGACTGTGGTGTCTGCTCAGTCAAAGTTGATTGATGTTATACTAGAGGCCGATGGGTCTAACTTCGCAGAGTGGAAGTTTTTAATTAGAGTAAACATGGGTGGTTTAAATATGGATGGACACTTGGTTAATTTGTGTCTGACGGATGAAAAAGAGGCCAAAGTGTGGATGGAGGAGGATAAAAGACTCTTTCCGAAGATTGTGAACTGTATTAGTAGGAAGGTTATACTTTCTATGCAGCATTGTACAACAATTAAGGAGTTATGGGATCTTTTGCACAGGTGGTTTTCAGGGGCGAGCAACTTGAACAGGTTATATACCTTATCACAGGAGGTTCATCGTCCAAGCCAAAAAGGGCGAAGCATTATGGATTATTACTATGACTTTAAGCGTGTTAGTGAGGATTTTAATGCAGCTATGCCTATCTCCAGTGACGTGGAGGAGATGAGGGCTCAACGTGAGAAGTTGGTGATGTTTGGATGGATATCTGGATTAGATAAAGAATATGATGTGATTCGATCTCAGTTGCTATCGAGTAAAGACTTATATTCTTTGTCTGATGCACTATCAAGAGTTTTAAATGCATCAGGAAGTGGTAGCTCATTAACAGGCCCAGAAGTATCTGAGAGATCTGCCTTGGTGTCACAAGGTAGTGGTTATCATGGAGGAAGGATGGAGGTCGAGGTGGTTTTCGAGGTGGGACACGTGGTGGTAGACATACAGGAGGTCGAGGGGGACCTAGAGTGTGTTATAATTGTGGAGAATCGGGTCACTTTAGGAACCGGTGTCCTAAGCCACTTTCACCGCAGCAGCAGCAGTACCAGCAGCAACAGCAGCAGTATCACCACCAGCAGCAGCAGCAACAACAACAGTCACGGTTCGCTCATGCAGTATCACAGCCAGTTGCTCAACCGCAAACTCATAATGTCATTATGAGTGATGAGGAGTTTGTTAAGTATACTCAGTATCAGATGTCTCAGCCACCTTCTTCATCCTCTTCTAAGGCAACTCTGGCCAAATCAGGTAAACACGTAGCATGTTTTTCTTCAAACAAAAATTGGGTAATTGACTCAGGAGCCACTGATCATATGACTGGCAACCCAAGTGGATTCTCTACCTATAAATCCTCTAATAAGTGTAGCAGTGTTACACTTGCTGATGGGTCCTCGTCCGCGATCCTCGGTAGTGGTAGTGTTGATGCTACTCTTTCTTTACCTCTATCGTCTGTTCTATATTTACCAAAATTTCCTTTCAACTTATTATCAGTGAGTCAAATTACAAGGGCCTTACATTGTTCTGTTTCTTTCTTTCCTAGGTATTGTATTTTTCAGGATCTGTTGACTCAGAAGATTATTGGTAGAGGACGTGAATCCAATGGACTGTATGTGCTTGATGAAGTTGCTGCTACTAGTCCGCCTCAAGTTTCATCCATCGCTTGTCAGATTTCTCTATCTCCTTTTCAGCTCCACTGTCGTTATGGTCATCCTTCTTTACCTGTTTTGAAGAAATTGTGTCCAGAATTAGCGTCTGTTTCTAGTTTACCTTGTGAGTCGTGTGAGTTAGCAAAGCACCATCGTGTGCCATATTTTCCTAGAGTCAATAAAAGGGTTACATCCCTATTTGAGTTAGTCCATACAAATGTTTGGGGTCCATGTCCTATACCATCTAAAACTGGTATTAGGTATTTTGTTACGTTTGTTGAGGATTACTCGAGAAGCACTTGGTATATTTAATGAAATCCAGAGATGAGTTATTTAATATATTTTGTTCCTTCTATGCGGAAATAAAAACTCAGTTTGATTGTCCTATTCGTAATCTGAGGAGTGATAATGCAAAAGAATATTTTTCTGGAGTCTTTTCTTCCTACATGTCACAAAATGGAATTATTCATCAATCTTCATGCATTGTTACTCCTCAACAAAATGGTGTTGCAGAAAGAAAGAATCGTTATTTGTTAGAAGTTGCTCGGGCATTAATGTCCCAAATGAATGTCCCGAAGGTGTTTTGGGCTGATACAGTTCACACTGCTGCTTTTCTTATTAATCGTCTTCCCTCTTCCGTACTTGATGGTCGAATTCCATATTCTATTCTCCGTCCTTCTCAGTCGTTGTTTCCTATTACTCCTAAAATATTCGGATGCACTTGTTTTGTTCAGGATGTCCGTCCACGGATCAGTAAGTTGGATCCTAGGGCATTGAAATGTGTGTTTGTTGGTTATTCTCGCACTCAGAAAGGGTATAGGTGTTATTCTCCTGATCTTGGTCGATATTTGGTTTCTGCTGATGTTACATTTTTTGAGCAGAGTCCATTTTTTGGTTGTGACCCGCAGTCTATCTCTACGTCTATCTCGAGTAATGATGATGACTTTCTCACCTATACTATTGTCTGCTCATCTCCGAGCACTGTATCAATATCAGAATCATCGTCTCGTCCTCCAGTCACTCAGGTTTATACTCGACGTGCTTCGCAACCAGCTGTTGAATCATTGGCAGCAACTCTACCAGCACATCCAGTTTCTGAGGTTTCACCTCCTGTACCTGTCTCCACGTCCACAGATTCTGATCTTGATCTCCCTATCGCCCTTCGAAAAGGTAAACGTACATGTACTCATCCTATTGCCTCATACGTTTCTTATGATCAATTATCAGCTACCTCTCGTTCGTTTGTTGCTTGTTTTGATTCTGTCATTACTCCTAAAACTGTGTCCGAGGCTTTCTCACATAATGGTTGGAAATCTGCTATGGAAGAGGAAAAGAAGGCCCTTGAGCATAATGGTACATGGGATTTAGTTCCCCTTCCTAATGGTAAGAAAGCAATTGGGTGTAAATGGGTCTACGTGGTTAAAATGAATCCTGATGGTACAGTGGCTCGATTGAAAGCCAGATTAGTAGCTAAGGGTTATGCTCAGCGATACGGTGTAGACTATACTGACACTTTTTCACCGGTGGCTAAATTAACTTCAGTTCGTCTTTAGATTTCTTTAGCTGCCTCTAATCACTGGCCGTTGTACCATGTGCGAGCCAATCTTCAAGCTACTCAAGAAGAATGTGGCTCTAGAATGGACCGACGTGTGCCAAGAAGCCTTCGACCAAGTGAAGCATTACTTGACGTGCCCTCCTGTTCTAGTTCCGCCGCACAAGGAGAAGCCTCTTTTGCTCTATCTCACTGTCAATGATGAAGCCCTAGGGGCTATGTTAGCACAAGAGCAACGAGAGTCCACAAAGGAGAATGCCATTTATTTTGTCAGTCGCCGATTCCAAGGAGGCGAAAAGAACTACTCTGTCTTAGAGAAGTCATGTGCAACATTGGTTTGGGTTACTCAAAAGCTCAAACACTATATGGAAGCTTTTCCGATCAAGCTAGTAGTAAAGGTGGACCCGCTCCGCTACATCTTCGAGAAGCCTTTCATGTCAACAAGAATAGCCAAATGGTATTTCATGCTCGCCGGCTATGATATCACTTACGTCACACTAAAATCCGTCAGGGGGAAAGTGTTCAGTGACCAGCTTGCCGAATTCCCGTGTGACGAAGTGAAGGGGGAAGACGTACAGTTCCCCGACGAACATTTAATTTGTACTGCAACCGAGGAAAATAAGTGGCAACTTTTTTTCGATGGCGCCCGCCAATAAACACGGTTTTGGTATAGGAGTATTGCTTGTCGATCCAAAAGACATCTACACTCCCATTGCCATCCGTCTGGAATTCGAAGCTACCAACAACATTGCCGAGTACGAAGCATGCATAGCAGGGCTCGAAGCAGCTCTCGAAAGAAACGTCACGGAACTAGAAGTATTCGGCGACTCTTTGCTCCTTATCAATCAGCAATCGGGTAAATGGCGAATCCAAGACCCGACCCTCCAACAGTATGGTCAGCACCTTGAAGAATTGGTTGAACAATTCCAAGAGATCACTTTCAACTACCTGCCAAGGGATAAAAATCGCTTCGCCGATGCACTGGCCACCATAGCTTCATTAGTCGAAATTCCCAAAGGGAAAATGGTGAAGCCTTTCAAAATTGCCCGAAGGAACAGTCCGGCGTACTGCATGAGTATCGAGATCAACGAGGTTTAAACAAAATCTCCGTGGTATTCGGATATCATGAATTTCCTCAAAGATGACACTTATCCCGAGAATAGCAATAAGAAGTCTCAAGCGGCTCTGCAAAGGCTAGCCTCTCGGTACGTACTGATTGGAGACCGAGTCTACAAAAGGCACCACGACGGGATCAATCTCTTATGCGCCAATGAGGCCGAAGCTCAAGAGATAATGTGTGAAGTGCACGAAGGAGAGTGTGGACCCCACATGAATGGGTTTATGCTAGTCAAGAAGATACTCCGCATTGGTTACTATTGGAGCACTATGGAACGAGACTGTATCGAGAAAGTCAAAAGGTTACCAAGTGCCAATTCCATGCTAATCTGCAACATGCTCCACCCTCGCAACTTTACAGCATGGTCACACCTCGGCCTTTCTCTTGTTGGGGGATAGACATCATCGGTAAAGTCCATCCTGCCGGAAGCAATGGGCAGTCATTCGTCCTAGTGGCCGTCGACTACTTCACAAAGTGGGTCGAAGCACAAGCCTATCGGACCCTCAACGCCAAGAAAGTGGCCGAATTTGTAAAGATTAATATCATGTGCCGATACGGCGTGCCTCATGAAATCATTTCCGACAACGGCTCTCACTTTGAGAAGGAAATGGATGCACTTTTGGTAGAATACAAGATCACCAAGCACAAGTCATCTCCTTACCGTCCCCAAGCAAATGGCGCGGTTGAAGCAGCAAATAAGACCATCGAGACCATCGTCAAGAAAATGGCCTCAACAGGAAGGGATTGGCCCGAGAAGCTACCATTAGCATTGTGGGACTACCGCACATCAATACGGTCAGCAACAGGAGAAACTCCTTATGCATTAGTCTATGGTTCTGAAGCCGTACTCCCAATCGAACTTGAAGTCCCATCTCTAAGGGTCCTCCTCGAGAATCAAGTCAACGAGGTCGACTGGATGCAAAGTCGATATGAACAGCTAGCCTTACTCGACGAGAAAAGGCTAAGAGCACTCGAACGCACAAGGGCGTATCAGCAAAGGATGGCAAGAGCTTTCAACAAAAAGGTGAAGCCTCGAAACATCAATGTGGGAGATTTGGTCTTAAGACAACGTCCTCCTAATGCCATGAATCCCCTGGGGAAATGGGGACCCCGATGGATCGGTCCGTACGTGGTCAAAAAGATACTAAGCGGCGGTGCAGTCCGACTCGTGGATTTAGATGGTGACCAGCTGCCAAAGGAGGTCAACCTTGACAAGCTCAAGAGGTTCTATGCTTAATAAACAAAGACCATAAAAAAAAAAAAAAAAAAAAAAAAATCGCTCGCTAGGTTGAAAACCCGCAAGGGCGGCCTAGGCAAAAATTAGAGCACGTGCAAAAAAGAAGCCCGCTAGATTGAAAACCCGAAAGGGCGGTCTAGGCAAAAAACAGGGTGCACAAAAAAAAAAAAAAAAAAAATGGTCTTTGTTTGTTTGAACTACTGAGACCTGAGCCTCCCAACTGGAGGAACGTAGGCAACCTTCGGGTGCGGTCTAAAACATATCAAAAATACCCAATTCACTTCAAATAACAAGATGCAATTTGTATTCATTCAATGAGTTATTCAAGCCATTACAACGGATTTATTGAGCAACAAAAGACATCAAAACATTAAATCCTAAAACAAAGTGGTCTAATTTAATTGCAATCTCTTAGGGTACTAAGAAAAGTCCAATTTTCTCTTAGCCTTCAAAGGACCACCCGATCGTCTCTCAATCCTTTTCTTCTTGGATAACGGAGGAGCACTAATACGCACCGAAACCTTCTGTGTTGCGGCACGTCTCCTAGCATAAAGTCATCCAAAGGAGTAACGAAAGGGTCAGGAAGAATGTTACTCGAATCAGCAGCAGCCTCCCTATATCTCAAAGCGCTGCTAGGCTCAAAACCCTTTCCCAACAACTCGGCACGAAGCACATCGACTCAAGTGATGCCACAGTAAAGGGTGCCAAACAAATAATCCAAGTAGCTCTCGGGAAGGAAGACACTCCCCCGATGCAGAGGAGCAAAAGCCCAACGGTTGCGATCATCTCCCAAGCCGACTGAAGCTCACTCGAGAAGTCCGGACCCATGTAAGCAACTGGACGAAGTATTCCGTCCCTCGGAAAAGGAATTATCTGTTGGCGACCAAACTGCCGCAGAACCCGCTCTGGCTGGTAAAATGAAGAATCTCTTAAGCCGGGTACAACCACGTGCTGAAAACCAAGAGTCCATTCCACAAAAGGACGAAGACCCCAAGAAGGAGGGCACCACTCAATATCGACGGTTACCCGAGAGGCAAAGAATTTCTTCCAACCATCTTCAGATAAATCCCGGATGAACAGCTTCCTCCTATGAACAGCAAAAGGAGACAAATCACCATCCGGGGAATAAATCTTGAAGTGTTCTCGGAGCCATATGGTCAAGAGCAAAGGGCTTCCCGACACATCTTGTCCGTCCTATGTAACTCATCAAGGCCGTGCAACGTCTCCCCTACAATAAGAGAGATTATACTAAATTGTTGCTCCTTGGCTTGCAAGATAATCTCAGCCAACTACGCATCCGCAGTCCCGAAGGGTGTGACAAACAGTACTTCACTAAAGAGACAAGCGGCCATGGCATTCCTCTTGAGTGTAAACTGAAGAACATCGGCAACTCAGTTATGTCAATCACAGTACCGTGCAACATCTTCCTCACGCCCTCAACAGGGAGATTCAGTAACTCAACCCAAGAGTCAATCGCACCACGGTGATATTTAGGGGCGGCAATCCGACCGGCCAAAGGCATGCCAAGGATGGCCCCGAAATCATCAACAGTCGGCACCACTTCATTAGCTGAAAAGTTGAAGGTATGGCTATCGCAATCCCAGAAAGCCGCGGCAGCTCTCAACAAATCCCAATCCGGCTTCAACGTCCGCAAAGTGAAAAGAATTCGGAACCCAAAGTCTTTAATGAAGGCCTTCTTGGATGGGTCTTGAAAGAATACACAAAAGTGTCCAAGTCCTTTTCATACCCACTAACAACCTTGGCATCAAGAACAAAAGAATTGGAAGCCATGGAAAATGTTGATCACAAGCAAAGTTGAGCAATAATATGATGTTCAAAAATGGCAGAAAGGAGCTGTGAGGATCAAGTGGTCGAACAGAAGCTGATATTATAGCTGTTGGGGGGTCTTTTGGCCAGCAAATGTCAAGCCCGGAATTCCGCCTCCCAGACGCTCGCGCCACCCGCCAGCGGTCTGAAATGCGCGCGCGTCCCAAGCCTACAGAGGAAAGCGCGCGCCTCCCAAGTCTAGATCACTTCAGAAAAGGCCTTGTCAGAAATCTCCAGCCTAAATCAAGACACAGCCCCAGTCCTCGGACACCCAGTTGAGGCACACCTTCTTCTGGTCCGCCCTTAAGGCATGTCAAAGATTGAAAGTAGGATAGAAACTCCCACTCAAAAGTAGGCTGTCCTTCTCCAGATTCCGAACTCCCTAAGTTCTGTCACGGGTGCCATACCCCCCTCAAGAGTCAATCTCAACATTTCATCCCCAGCAGGAACATTCTTCTGGTCGCGGTCAACTGTGCCCGCACCCCACAAGTCAAAAAGTCAAGTGTGACTCCAAGTGGCACGCGACTTCGAAGCAATATTTCATCAACGAATTTCACTAACGGATTCGTCAACAAAGGTTCACCAACGGCCTCTACAAAGGTTCACTAACGGTCTCATTCAAGGGTTCACTAACGGCCCCATCAACGGATTTCACTAACGGATTCGTCCTCAAAGGTTCACTAACGGCCTCATCAACGGATTTCACTAACGGATTCGTCCTCAAAGGTTCACTAACGGCCTTTCCAAAGGTTCACTAACGGCCTCCCCAAAGGTTCACTAACGGCCTCATTCAACATATTCAGCCGGCAGGTTCACCTAACGGATCATGCCACCCCCTCTATCAACAAAAGCCGCTCACACAGGGAGCGCACCACTATCTCTCGCAATTTCAAATTCCTGCTTTCATCGAGTCTTTGCTTTTTCTTGGTGATGTCCTCGGCGGGTGTTTTTAACTTTCGTCGACGCGTTTTGCTTTGCAATCCACGTCGCCGAGGGGCTCTGTAGACACCCCGCCTTGGACCGCTCACCCCGATTGCACATTTGATCTTGTGTTTCTCCCAATTTTAAGTGTTTCTCGTTAGTTCCTGTCACTTCTGTTAAGTTCCTGACTGACTTCGTTAAGTTCAGGGACTAAACTGAATAACAGGGCTGACTTTCTAGTCCATTCTGTCAAAATCGCCTTCTCTGAGTCGCGCGCCTCCGACAGGAGGATCCAGACGTGCGCGCCTCCCGCCCCCAAAGCAGGAAGCGCGCGCCTCTGGGCGTCGGTTACAGATTTCTGGCCAGGATTCTCTCCCTTGCTCAATTTACAGGATTTTGCCCGGGAAAGATTTCTTGGTGACTGGGTTTTGGCACCAAAAACATCTCTCTTTCACCTATAAAAACCCCCCCCCCCTTTACCTCCATTTTCAAGGACCTTGGGCTCTCAATCTTACATTCTAAATAAGACACTAAAATTTCACACTTACAAAGCATTTCCAAAGGATTTCTCCAAAGAATTCATCAAGAAGTGTTTGAAGTCTCTTGAAGTCTAGGTAAAGTTATTTCTTTCCTCTTCTTAACTTCATTTCTTTTCTCTTTCCTTTTGTTTTATCAAAGTGCAATCACCCAAATCATTTTGGGACATGACTCTAATGATCACCTCATCTCATTGAGGTCGGTTAAAGAGTTATCTCCTACATTCCAAACTCTATTTTAAAACCCCTTTTTATGATTTAAAGAAGAAGAAGAAGAACGTTTATCATTCATGTAGATTTTGATCAAGCAAGACCAACTTTAGTTGGGCGAGATGGGTGTTTCGGTACTTCCCATCTCGTAATCTAACCCCCGAACCTCAAAACAAAGAATCTCTGTTTTCGTAATCAAACTTAGGCTATTATCAATAGGTTTTTCTTATGTTCCTCAAAACATAGGTGGCGACTCTAAAAAACAAGTTAGACATCCTAGGATAACTCACGCGCTCTAGCCAAGCCGTGGTTCCCCGGGGTATCTACAGTTGTTTGCAAGCTCCTCAAATCCTTGTATGGTTTAAAACAGTCCCCCAGACAATGGTTTTTGACGTTTTCTTCTTGTCTCCTTGCCTATGGTTTTGTTCAATCCACCTGTGATCACTCTTTGTTCACAATGCATTCAGGTTCAGCCTTTACTGTGGTACTTATATATGTGGATGATATGATTATTGCTGGCTCTGATTCTGTTGAGATTGCTAGACTTAAATCCCATCTTCACTCTGCTTTTCCTATCAAAGATCTTGGCCCTCTAAAGTATTTTTTAGGTCTAGAAATTGCAAGAAATGATACTGGGATTTATATTCATCAGAGGAAATATACCTTGGACATTCTTCAGGCTACTGGTCTTACTGCTGCCAAGCCAAGTAAAGTTCCTATTGCTCTTCATCATAATCTTGCTCTGTCTGATGGTCCTTTACTTGATGATCCTGAAGTCTATAGAAGGCTATTGGGTAGGTTGATCTACCTCACTATCACAAGACCTGATATATGCTATACTGTTCATATTCTTAGCCAATTTATGTCTAAACCTACTAAAGCTCACATGCTTGCTGCTCACAAATTGGTGAAATACTTGAAAGCTTCTCCAGGTCAAGGCTTGTTTTATTCCAAATCTTCCCCTTTATCTCTTAAAGCTTATAGTGATGCAGATTGGGATGCTTGTCCTTTAACTAGAAAGTCTATCTCTGGCTATTGCATTTGCTTAGGCGACTCTCTCATTTCTTGGAAATGCAAGAAGCAACCCACTGTGAGTAGGTCCTCAGCAGAGTCAGAATATAGAGCCATGGCAAATACTTGTTGTGAATTATCTTGGCTTTTAGCTCTTTTTAAAGATCTATCAGTCCCATCTCTCACTCCCATTCCACTTCTTTGTGATAATAAAGCAGCAATGCACATTGCAGCTAATCCTGTGTTTCATGAGAGAACAAAACACATTGAAATGGATTGCCATATTGTCAGAAATTTTATTCAGCAAGGGAGCATTGTTACTTCTTTTGTGGCCACTAAGAATCAACCAGCAGATCTTTTCACAAAGGCTTTAACTTTTGATCAAATGTCTTTTCTTCTGACCAAGTTGAAAGTGTTGAATATCTTCTCCACTTCCAACTTGAGGGGGGCTGTTAAGGAAGAAGAGGATGCACTTGCAGAGAAGTGTCAAAAGCAAGGGCATGAGTGTAAATAAGTTGTACTTAAGGGTTTAAGTTAACACTACTTCTAGAAAGTTAGTGCAGTCAGTTAGAGCAGTTAGCTTAGTTTGTTACAAGTTTGTTAGCTTAGTTTGTTACATTTCCCTTTTAGCTGTGTATATAAACATTGTTGATGTACAGATCAAAATAGTTGTTGAATATACAGAAAATTCCCAATTTGCTCTGTTCTTCTTTTCTCTCTCTCCATGTTTGATCAATATCAATTTCTCAAATTATCACTAGTGCCGAAGGTTATTTTGTGCAACGAGAATATTTAACTATGAGGTTATGAAAGTGATGTGTTAGAAGTAATAGTTTTTATGGATATTCTATGCCATGCGATAATCTCTGAGGGCTTCATTAATTACCGTTTCATTTATGCTGTGTTAATTAATCCGTCTTTCTGGGTTTCTCTTATTGTGGCTCTCGGTTAAGTTTCTCTTATTCATTGCCATATCACTGTATGTTATATTGTGTGAGATTATCTTAGAAATGGAGTAAGACGCCATGAACTTGCCCACTGAAAGAACTTTTTAATGTCTTAGTATGCATACATATATGTGAAACTTATCACTTATCTCCAACGTTTTCCGGGTCTAAATTACACGCAATTACCTTTCATTATTGTGCAGGATGTAGCAATAAATCCCCAAAACTCTCAATTCCTCAGCTAGCAGGGACAGTTTGGGAAGCGTGCGATGCTCTTAAAAAGACCCCCACCACAAATGTGACAGCAATAGGAAGAGCAATGACACAAGTTGCTGTCTCCATAAAAGATGTACTTCGCGAAATGAAGGAGCTCAAGCCAGCTTCCTCCGACCCATTAGACGAACCTTCTGACAAGGTTCCCATGAACCCCAAAGAAAATGAACCCCACAACAGCGACAATGAATCATCTGATGAAGATCTAGGCAGTAACTTGTCCCCAGAAGAGATGAAAATTGCAGCACTGACGACTACAATTGTGTCAGAAACTCTTGTAGTGATAAAAGAACTCATCCGCTCCATCACAGCCTTGGTTAAGCTTGAAAATCAAGAAAAAAACAGAGATTGGGTGAATTCTTTAGAGAGATTGTTGAAGATGTGTCAAGAAATCGGAGTTCAAATTGATGAAGTTGGTGCTTGTCTATATCCGCCACAAGAAGTTAGTCTTAAAAGCTTCGTCAGAGAAAGTAGCGAGTATTGTTGGTGATATGCAGGTTGAGTTGGAAAGTATAAAGGGTTCGTCAGAGGCGTTTCTTAATGCATGTGCTGGTTTAAGGAGGTCGGTGAGACAACTTGAATTAGAGCTAGAGAGTGCTGCTTCTGACCTCGTGCCTGAAATGGAGAACCTGGCCGTAAGCAGATAGAATGATATATGGATAATACATAGATAGGGCGAGAGAGTAAGTATAAAGCTTTTGATTTTGTATCGAATTTGATGTTGAAAGCATGAGTATTGGTTCTTATTACAAGTTTCAATTGGCTTTTCCGTAACGTGTATGTCAATGGTGTTAGTGTAAACAGAGGTGTTACCTCAGATGTTATCGCTGACAGTCATGTGCTACCCGGCGAAATATGTGTTATAGTTTTACATTTCTTTCCATAATAATTTTTATACTAATGTCCTAATATTATTGTCTAGATGGCTGTATTTTTGGTCCATATTTCTAGTTATATTAAGGTGGAAATTAAAGCTAAAAAATGGAGAGCGGATTAAAGAAGAGTTATTCATAAATGGTGATTTATGGATAACTTTCAACATCTTTAACATGTGGGTAAATGATAAAAACGTGGGAAGACTTATTCCAAGGATTTGTTGCTGATCAAAGAAGAGAATACAAGCATGGAGAAGCATGGAGTACAAGTGGACGAAGCTTAGACTTGGGCACAAAGGATTCGGTTGAGATAAAAGTGGAAAGTGGACCAAGTCTTGCTTGATTTGTGGAGAGTTAGCTCGGCACATGATCTCCACCCTCCCCACTCGCCAACAACAGCCCAAGGCTGTTTATTTGAGTAGCCCTCAAGTCTTTGATGGCTATAAATAGTGCTAGGATGGATACTTTGTAACTAAGCCAATTTTATACACATCCATAGCACAAAAAGACCAAAGTACTCTTGGCTCCTTTTGAGATTCTTTCTTCCATACACTCTTTTATCACTCAAATACTTCGGGTTTGAGTGAATTTTGGTTAGGATAGAATCTTGTACTTTGTTCTTACTTTGGTTCCATAGAGAGTATATCATAGTTTGTATATGGAACCATTTTAAACTTTGTAATTGGTTTTGATTATAAGGTTTTCGCCATCTAGGCATCTCAAGTTATATTTATATAACTTGAGAAAAATATTTCTCTTGTGCTATTTATTTTCCGCTGCAAAAACTCTACAATTTTTGTGTGTGTATTTTCTGTCCGTCTGGAGTGTTACCTGGGGTGTTACTTAACACTTGAAGTAACATCTGTTCTCAGCAAGCTATTGACAAACATTTTCAAATGGTATTATAAATGAGATATTATTTGGAATTTATTGTTCTTCCTATATGTTCTCTCACGTAAAGTGTGTGATTTATATGAAGATGGGGGTGGCAGCCCGTGTTAGAGGTTGAAGATGAAGTTTCAAGTTTCTTTTGGAAATCTAACATCTTTTTTGTGAGTTGCTCCCTTCGTCTCCAAATACAGTCGGTTTGTTTCAAAAATACTTGCCATTTTACTATTTTCAAGTTTTTTTTTTGTTGTATACTATTTATATCCTTATTAATCTTATTAATGATAGTGACTATCTCTTGCACAAGTATTCAATTGCCTAAGTTTAATTACTTTAGGGGTAACTGAACTTTTTTCACATGCATTAATTGCATTTCTTAACAACTGTTCAAATGCTCAAAACGGCAACTATTTTGGGACGGGGGAAGTTATCTCGTACAACATAAGTATAATTAATTGCATTTCTTAGAATGCATGGAAGTCTAAAATGACTTGTATTTTGAAAAGAGGGAATTGGATCTGATTTATTTGCATTAAAGAGGTATTGCTTTTGTGTTCGATTGTATTGGTGACCTGATTTTGGTACTCCATCTGTTTCAAAATACATGATGTGTTAGAAGTTAAATTTTATTTCAAAATATTTGACGTTTTACTATTGACGTTTTACTATTTACATGACATCTTTGTTCTTGTTTTCCAATTATACCCTAATTCATTAAATTGCGAACTATATCTTGTTTAAGCATTTAATTATCTAGGTAATTGGTTTCTTTTAGGGTACATAAGTCGTTTTTATATGTATTAATTGCATTTCTTAATACTCCCTCCGATCCAAAATGATCTTCGCGTTTGACTATTCAAACTTTTTAGGGATATGAACACTTACTTCACTAGCCATGCTTTGTTTAGGCACTTTTAAGCCTAAATTGTAGAAATGAGAATTTTTTTTTGAGACAATGAAAAATGGCAAATAGGAGGATCATTTTGGGACGGAGGGAGTATGTGTGAAGAAGTCTAAAACGACATGTATTTTGAACAGAGCGATTATATCTAATTATTTGTGGAGAGAGAAAGATGATTGGAGAGAGAAGATGGTTGTTAATGGTGGTCGTTTGGAGGTTAGGAGTGTGTTGGGGACGTAGCCCTTCCTTTTATCAGATTTCACATTCAAAGTAAATGAGTTTGTTAACTTTTGTTAACCTTTTCTAACTTTTGTTATATTCTTATTCGATTTTATTAGCTTTGTTAACCAAATTAGTGTCTGATTGCAGTGAACACGTATTTTGAGTACTAGGGTTAAAACTGATAAAAAAAACAAAAAAAAAAACATACTCCCTCCGTCCCGGAGTAAGAGTCTTACCCCTCATTTGCACGCTTATTAATAAATATTGGAAGTGATGTAAATGTTGTGAGTGTAAAAGTAAAGTAGGAGAGAGAATGAGTGGGGGAGATAGTGAATTGATTGGTGTTGTGAGTATAAAAGTAAAATAGGAGAGAGAATGAGTGGGGTGAATAATAAAGACTCTTTGCCATTTTAGGAATAAGACTCTTACTGGGACGTGCCATAGAAAGTAGGACTCTTACTCAGAGACGGAGGGAGTACAAGAATGGTTACGAAGGTTAACCAAAGTAGGACGGTTGACATTGAAAAAGATTAGGCAGTCATTGGCATTCAAATAGATTAGGCTTCCTCCGTGCCAAAAATTAAATAATCCTTCTGTTCAGGGTATACTCCCTCTGACCCATAAGTACCATAAGTATATGCACAAATTATGTTTTTTGGCGTCCTATTGATAAATCACATTTTTTTAAAAGAGGTGGTCTTTTGTAAGAACACCTAGATCCATCTCATAGAAGAGATGGGTCGATCCATGACCCGTGTACTGTTGGGACCGCGACCACCCCACCACTCCACACTAGTATGATATTGTCCGTTTTGGGCCTAGCCCGCACGGATTTGTTTTTGGGTCAACTCACAAAAGGCCTCATACTAATGGAGTGTGTGGACACTTTTATATACTAGGCAATTCTTCTTTCAATTGCCGATGTGGGACTTAGGTTGACAACCCAACAAACCTCCCCTCAACTCAAGTACCTCCAACGAAACTTGTACCGCCGCTAACACCATATGCGGGACACGCCGCCCGATCACCTTTATCGGGAAGACTTTCGACACAAGGGTCTTTTTCGCGAGATCACACATATATAGGAGAATCCCACTCATCCCACATATCTCGCACGCGGTCCATTTCGCGTCGGGCCCATCAACCAACCAGGGCTCTGATACCAGTTGTTGGGACCGCGACCACCCCACCACTCCACATTAGTATGATATTGTCCGCTTTGGGCCTAGCCCGCACGGATTTGTTTTTGGGTCAACTCCCAAAAGGCCTCATACTAATGGAGTGTGTGGACACTTTTATATACTAGGCAATTCTTCATTCAATTGCCGATGTGGGACTTGGGTTGACACCCCAACAAACCTCCCCTCAACTCAAGTACCTCCAGCGAAACTTGTACCGCCGCTAACACCATCTGCGGGACACGCCGCCCGATCACCTTTATCTGGAAGACTTTCGACACAAGGGTCTTTTTCGCGAGATCACAAATAGCAGAATCCCACACATCTCGCACGCGGTCCACTTCGCGTCGGGCACATCAACCAACTAGGATCTGATACCAGTTGTTGGGACCGCAACCAACCCCACCACTCCACACTAGTATGATATTGTCCGCTTTGGGCACAGCCCGAACGAATTTGTTTTTGGGTCAACTCCCCAAAAGCTTCATACTAATGAGGTGGGTGGACACTTTTATATCTAGGCAATTCTTTTTTCAATTGCCGATGTGGGACTTGGGTTGACACCCCAACAACAAATTGTTGGATATTATGCCCTAGGCCCTTGAGAAAGGCCTATGCGTTATATCATAGCTTCGTTGTTATAGAGATAACAAACCCGATTATTATATCTTTTGCATGTTTATTATAATGATCATTGTCCCTAGCACTTATGAAGGGCTAGCATGAGTTTAATGGATAATCATATGATGATTATAGCGCATAGGATGCGGATTAAACTTATGGGTACATGTTGGAGAATAAGTACTGGATAGACCCGTTATGAGATTTATGTCATGGTAAAATGTCATAATTAAATCTCATAATAGTTATATCATTTATCCTTAGACCCGAGATTATCATAGTCTTCTACATGATGAACATTATGTTTGATATACTCAAACGCTACCCCTAACCGGGTGATTATAAAAGCTACGATTGGCATAATTGGATTCTTGTAAGGAAGAATGATAAGTCAAGATGTGATTTGTCCCTCTCTCAAGAGGGATATCTGCTTGGCCAGTCGATGAGTGAGATTGATAATAGTGTACGGCCGTACCCAAATGAATTGATGTGTTCGATGTCATTTGCTCATATCAATCTACTCGAGATCGAGAAAGCATTGGACAACATAAGTTGACGTGGACCACGACTTATATCCAATACGATATCGCGTGACAAAGGGATTGTGATATGTTCTATATGGTTACTTTGGACTTTCAAAGTTATACTAATTGGGTAGTCATAATGGCTTGCTAGAGTCCGCTTATGACTTACGGGTTCTGACTGGTTCGGACTCGTTGCCAACATAGTATAATCCTATTGGGTCACACACAATAGAACAGATTGGAAAAAGGCGAAAAATCTGGGAAAAACAATAGGCCACCGTACGGCACCATCAATGGTGTACGGCTTGCTTATAGCGGCCGGGGGTCCGTATCTGGTCAGTTTGTACAGCTTTCTTGTTGGACAAGGAATCCCGATCCCAAACGGAATTAGGTCAGACCCTTATATATGATACACAACCAGTTTTGACAGCCTCTAATGGTGATTTTGGAAATCACAAACAATTGTTTTAGAAACAATAAATTATAGAGAGGTATGGTTATTTACTTTGAGATTCATGATCGTCAAAATACAATAATCAATGAAGCAAGATAATTCCTACGAAGAAATCATTTCTTCATCAAGCCTTGGGTCTAGCAATCCATGTTCGTGTTGGTGCCCTAGGCACGTTTAATAAACGTTGTAATTGTTATCATTTATTTCATATTAATAAAGAGATGTTTTGGTTATTATTGTTGTTCATGTTTACTTATAATAATCTCTGTCCCTAGTACTTGTTTGGTATTAGTATAAAGGCTAAATGATCATGGGATGATCATGTTAGATTTATGGGTACGTGTTTAGTACTGGACATGACCCGCTTTATGAGATCTATATCATGTTCAATGTCATATAGATATCTCACATTATTTATGTCATTTGAATCCTTAGACATGAAGTTATTAAGGTCTTCCACTTGATGAACATTATGTTTGACATATTCAAACGCTACCTTTAACCGGGTAGTTATAAAGGGTATGATTGGCATAATCGGATTTATGTAAGGAAGAATAATAAGCTAAATGGATGTGTTCCTCTTCGGAGAGATGTCAAGCTTAGGCCTCTCGTAGGAATGATGTTGATGAAAATGTTTGGCCGGACTCAAATGAATTGATTGGATCAATGTCATTTGGATTATCAACATATTCAGAATCGATAAAGTATTGAACAAAGACAAGTTGACTGTTTGACCATGACTTGTGTTCAATGACATCGTGGACAAAAGGACTATGACATATTCTAAATGGAATGCGAACTTGTATCTAGTTATACTATTTGGGTAGGTATGACGGTTTGCTAGAACCTAATCATATCTTATGGTTTCATGTTTGAACCCATTGCCAACCTAGTATAATCCTAGAGGGTCACACACAATAGAACGAATCCTTAAAAGGACTACATTGGAATATTGGGTCGAAGGACATTAAGGGATTTAAAGAATTAGAAGAAGAAAACTGGAAACAGAGGAGATCCGGGCGGACCAGTGGAAGGACCCGGGCGGACCTGACATGGTCCGGTCAGACCACTTGCCATACCCGGCCGGACCAGTCGGTTTCGGGAGGAACCTTCCTTAATCCGTTTTCTTGCGGGTTTAGCTAATTGTTTCCTATTTGGAATAGGTCTAACTAGTATTTAAACAGCCTAATTCGGCCAAAATCAGAACCTATGTTTTGTGCAAGTTTTCCAAAGAGTTTTGAGAGAATTATTTTATTCTAAGATATCCTAGATTGAGGAACAAAATTATACACAAATAATATTTCATATAGTTCACATTAATTGTGAAAACGTGTTTCACAATTTTGGTCTAGCAACCAAGATCAAGAAGCTCCTTGATATTCGTTCGTGGTGTGGATACCGCTAGAGGGTGAAGCTCATCATCTTCAAAGTTTGTGTTCTTACTTGTTCGTGATCAAGCTTCAAATTCTCCACCAAGTTCAAGGTTGAAAATCAAAGTCATCAAGGGTTAGTATTCTAGTATTCATTATGTTGTATTTGATATAATCATATGAACGGATCTATGACTTTGGGTTTCTATTAAATTTTAAATGCTATTTTCCGCTCCGCATGTTACTCCGAAACCCAATAGTGGTATCAGAGCCCCGTTCATGTTGATTGTTTCGATACTAGATCATGTTGTGTGTATATAAATTGCTTGTTTATGTGCCTAGCATGATATGAATATTGGATTATGATGTTTATGTGTTTATTTGATTTTATGTGGTTTATTGTTTTCTAAACTTTAATCGCACTATTCAATCGCAATAAAAATTATGTTGAATTTAAAATTGTTTAGATTATCAATTTTTGATTGGATCAAAGTTTTGGTAATCAATGGATTCATGAATTGTTTATTCAAAGTTATGATGTTCATGATGATTGGATCATCAAGAACACCAAATCCTAATTGAATCGGGGAAAAACTATTTTGAGACAAATTTTGGAATTTAAATTTTTTTTGGTTTCTGGCATTGGTCCGACCGGACCAAAGGAAGGACCCGGCCGGACCATCTGGCCTGGAGCGGGGTTCTGGCTTTTGGTTTTGGTCAGATTCAGAATCTGGGATTTTTCGAAGGGGTCCGACCGGACCAGTGACAAGACCCGGCCGGACCTTCTGGTCTGGAGCGGGTTTTGGGCAGTTGGTTTGGGTGTGGATCACGGGGTTTGAGTTTCCTATTTGTTTTGATCTTGTGATTTTGAGATTGGATCAAAGTTTGGATGGCTAATCTACATTCATCGAGATTGTGTTTCCCAAATTTGATTGCAATCAAAGTTTCAAAGATAAAACGAAGTTAGAATTATGAAGAGTTCATAATTGCTAAAATTGAGAAACAAAGTTCTTGATTCAAAGATTGGAGATCCATGTGGAATTGTGGATGCAATTGGCCTACGTTCATCGAGACCATCTATTGCTTAGTTTCGGCCACATGGACTACTTTCTTGGTTTCTTGAATTAGTGCGGAATTGTGGATGCCTTATGGCTTAGTTTCGGCCGCACTTCTTGTTGTCTTGATTTGGAGATAATAACCAAAGTTGAAATAGTTCATCCTCATAATTATAGAGAAACTAATGACACATAAATATTATGCTTAAATTAATGATTATTAATTTAGTGGCTAAACTTGATGTGTAACAGGTTTATATTATGTGCTCATAAATGTGTTATACGCTATATGTGATAAACCTTCAAAGAAAGTTTTAAGTTCTTTTTGCCATGCCATGATTAAAACACTTGTTAGTATATGAATGATTTCAATGTAGTTTTCGCCTCCGCGAGGTGCATTGACTTTATTTATGTATGCGCAAGATAGATAATGTGGGCATGACCACGCGAGGCACATTAACTATGCATTTAATATGGTTGAACTTAATTAGGCGTCAAAACGGTTTTGGGGCTAGGCAAAGATGAGATTTAACATGCTTTTTTGAAATTGGATTTCTTAAAGAATCTCAGAAAGGGATCTAAGAATCATATGGGATATGATTGACATGATTGTCTACCTACTTAATTTAATTTTTGTGTAATCCACCTCCGTAGACTTAGAATTAAATTAAAGTTGGAAAAATACATTGTTAATTTCTTTAATGAAACTGGTACTTATTAAATTTGAATTTTTTTTCATAATTGTAGAAAATGACTACCAACACTCAATCAATTTTGTTGCGATCGATCCTTGAGAAGGATAAGCTCCAAGAGAATGATACGAACTTTACGGATTGGATCCGTAGCCTAAGAATAGTTCATAGGCAAGAAGATAAGTTGTACATTCTCGATGGGCCTCTTCCAGTTGAACCAGAAGCCACTGCCCCTAGGGCAGAAATAGACAATTACAAGAAACATTGTAATGATTCTAGAGATGTAAGTTGTCTCATTCTTGCTACTATGTGCTCAAAACTCCAACAAAGTTTGGAACATTTGAAAGCCTATGAGATAGGCGTGGAGTTAAGAGCCATGTTCAAGAGCAAGCTAGGCAAGAGAGGTACAAGACCATTGTTGCATTCACTTCTTGCAAAATGAGTGAAGGGCAACAAGTGAGTCCTAACATGCTTAAAATGAAAGGCTATGTAGAGCATCTTGAGAAACTTGGCTATCCAATCCCATTGGAGCTAGCCACGGATCTCATTCTTAATTCATTGCCTAAATGTTATAATCAGTTTGTGATGAATTATAACATGCATGGAATGGATAAGAATCTCTCCGAGTTGCATGGTATGCTTAAAACTGCGGAGATGAAGATTGTGGAGAAAGGTTCTCATGTGCTCTTGGTTCATGATGGAAAGAAGGCTAGTGCCAAAGGAAAGGGTAAGAGAGTTATCAAACCCAAGATAAGCAAGGCAAAGGTTGCCAAGGCTTCTGAGGCAAAACCCGATTCACAAAAGGTTGCAATCTGTTTCCATTGTCAAGAAATTGGTCATTGGAAACGTAATTGCAAAGCTTTTAAGGAAGAGCAAAAGAAGAAGAAGAGCAGTGGGACTGCGTCGACTTCAGGTATCTATATGATAGATATTCTCATTTCTACCACTGATTCTTGGGTATTGGATATCGGATGTGGTTCTCATATTTGTATAAATGTGCTGGGACTAAATAATATGAGACTGCATAAAGAGGGTGAAGTGGACCTACGAGTGGGGAATGGAGCAAGAGTTGCTGCATTAGCCGTAGGAACTTATGAAGTCACTTTACCTTCCGGCTTAATACTTGTTTTGAACAATTGCTATTATGTACCAGATTTAAGTAGAAATATTATTTCAATTTCTTGTTTGGATAATGAAGGTTTTAAGTTTCTTATTGAGAATAAGAAATTTTCTATTTATTTAAATGATGTGCTTTATGGTATTGCTAATTCATTTAATGGCCTTTATGTCTTGGATATCAAGAAGTAAAATAATGACAATGTCTATCATATAAATAAGAAATCTAAACCTAATGATGTAAATCATACTTATTTGTGGCATTGCCGTCTTGGTCACGTTAATGAGAAGCGTATCTCGAAACTCCATGGGGACGGACTTTTAGGTTCATATGACCATGAGTCATTTGATACTTGTGAGTCGTGTCTTCTTGGAAAAATGACTACGACACCCTTTAACAAGCTAGGTGAAAGGACAAGCGACTTATTAGGGTTGATGCATTCCGATGTATGCGGACCATTAAGTAGCAATGCTAGGGGAGGAATTCAATACTTCGTAACCTTCACTGATGATTATAGTAGATTTGGGTATGTTTACCTAATGAAATATAAAAGTGAAGCATTTGAGATATTTAGAATATTTCAAAATGAAGTAGAAAATTGGCAAAACTTTTAAAGCACTTCGATCAGATCGAGGTGGAGAATACTTAAGTCATGAATTTGATGATCATCTTAAGAATTGTGGAATAGTTTCACAATTGACTCCACCCAGAACGCCACAATGGAACGGTGTGTTCGAGATGAGGAATCGGACCTTGTTGGACATGGTTCGATCAATGATGAGTCAAGTTGATCTTCCTTTATCCTTTTGGGGCTATGCTCTAGAAACCGCTGCTTTTACACTAAATTGTGTTCCAACTAAATCGGTTCCAAAGACTCCATATGAGATGTGGAGCGGAAAGAAACCTTGTTTGTCCTTCATAAAGATTTGGGGTTGCGAAGGTTTTGTCAAATGACTTGTCTCTGACAAACTAGCACACAAATCTGATAGATGTATTTTCGTGGGATATCCTAAGCAAACTAGAGGATATTACTTTTACAACCGAGAGGACAACAAGGTGTTTGTTGCCCGAACTGGTATCTTTCTAGAGAAACAATTTCTCTCCAAAGAAATTAGTGGGAGTAAAATAAATCCTGAAGATATTCGAAACCCGGAAAATGACATTGAACCGATAGTGGAACAAAAACAAGAACCACAAGAAATTGTGGAACCTGTTCAGAATACACAAGTAACTCGCAGATCTGGTAGGATACGGTCCGAGCCCGAGAGATATGGTTTTCTCCTAACGGATAGTAATGAGGTGGCGATCATTGACAATGATGAACCAACCACGTACCAAGAGGCGATGTCTTCTCCTGATTCGAAGAAATGGCTTGGAGCCATGTAATCCGAATTACAATCCATGCAAGATAATCGAGTTTGGAACTTGATTGATGCGCCCGAAGGTGTAAAAACCATAGGATGCAAATGGGTCTTCAAGAAGAAGACTGACATGGATGGGAAGGTGCATACTTACAAAGCTAGACTTGTAGCGAAAGGTTATAGGCAAGTTCATGGTATTGATTATGATGAAACCTTTTCACCCGTAGCAATGATCAAGTCTATAAGAATTTTGCTTGCCATTGCCGCATATCATGACTATGAAAAATGGCAAATGGATGTCAAAATCGCTTTTCTGAATGGAAACTTACAAGAGGATGTCTATATGACACAACCCGAGGGTTTTGAACAAAATTCCAAAGTATGCAAATTGCAGATATCCATCTATGGATTGAAGTAAGCTTCTAGGAGTTGGAATCTTCGTTTTGATGAATCGTTCAAAGAGTTTGGCTTCATCAAGAACGAAGATGAACCTTGTGTATACAAGAAGATTAGTGGGAGCATAGTGCTATTCCTTGTTTTATATGTGGATGACATATTGCTCATTGGAAACGACATTCCTACACTTCAGTCTGTAAAGACTTGGTTAGGAAAGTGTTTCGCGATAAAAGATATGGGTGAAGCCGCATATACCCTTGGCATTAAGATCTACAGAGATACATATAAGAAGCTAATTGGTTTAAGCCAAAGTACATACATAGACAAGGTCATTAGAAGATTCCACATGGAAAATTCTAAGAGAGGTACCTTACCAGTGCTACATGGAGTTTCTCTAAGCAAGACACAATGTCCTAAGACAAAAGATGAGCGTGAGAAAATGAATGATGTTCCATATGCTTCGGCAATTGGGTCCATCATGTATGCCATGATATGTACTAGGCCGGATGTATATTATGCTTTAAGCTTGACAAGTAGATATCAATCCGACCCCGTTGAAAATCACTGGGTGGCTGTAAAAGCGATTCTTAAGTACTTGAGAAGGACTAAAGACTCGTTTTTGGTCTATGGAGGAATGGAAGATGATCTCGTTATAAATGCTTACACGGATGCAAGCTTCCAGACCGACAGAGATGACATTCGATCGCAATCGGGTTTTGTGTTCATGTTAAATGGTGGAGCTGTAAGCTGGAAGAGTTCCAAGCAGAGTACAACCGCTGATTCTACAACGGAAGCTGAGTATATTTCTGCATCGGATGCTGCAAAGGAAGCTGTTTGGATTAAGAAGTTTGTCACTGAACTTGAAGTGGTTCCTAGCATTGCTAATCCAATAGACCTTTATTGTGATAATAATGGTGCTATTGCTCAAGCAAAGGAACCAAGGGCACATCAGAAATCCAAACACATACTTAGGCATTTTCATATCATTTGAGAAATCATTGATAGAGGAGACGTTAATATATGAAGAGTACCAACTGATGACAATGTCGCGGACTATCTAACAAAGGGACTTTCACAAGCTAAACATGATGGTCATGTTAGGTCCATGGGTATTAGATACATGGGATATTAGGCCCAGGGCAAGTGGGAGATTGTTGGTGTTGGTGCCCTAGGCACGTTTAATAAATGTTGTAATTGTTATCATTTATTTCATATTAATAAAGAGATGTTTTGGTTATTATTGTTGTTCATGTTTACTTATAATAATCTCCGTCCCTAGTACTTGTTTGGTATTAGTATAAAGGCTAAATGATCATGGGATGATCATGTTAGATTTATGGGTACTTGTTTAGTACTGGACATGACCCGCTTTATGAGATCTATATCATGGTCAATGTCATATATATATATCTCATATTAGTTATGTCATTTGAATCCTTAGACATGAAGTTATTATGGTCTTCCACTTGATGAACATTATGTTTGACATATTCAAACGCTACCTTTAACCGGGTAGTTATAAAGGGTATGATTGGCATAATCAGATTCATGTAGGGAAGAATAATAAGCTAAATGGATTTGTCCCTCTTCGGAGAGATGTCAAGCTTAGGCCTCTCATAGGAATGATGTTGATGAAAATGTTCGGCCGGACTCAAATGAATTGATTGGATCAATGTCATTTGGATCATCAACATATTCGGAATCGAGAAAGTATTAAACAAAGACAAGTTGACTATTTGACCATGACTTGTGTTCAATGACATCGTGGACAAAAGGATTGTGACATATTCTAAATGGAATGCGAACTTGTATCTAGTTATACTATTTGGGTAGGTATGACGGTTTGCTAGAACCTAATCATATCTTATGGTTTCACGTTTGAACCCATTGCCAACCTAGTATAATCCTAGAGGGTCACACACAATAGAACGAATCCTTAAAAGGACTACATTGGAATATTGGGTCGAAGGACCATTAAGGTATTTAAAGAATTAGAAGAAGAAAACTGGAAACAGAGGAGATCCGGGCGGACCAGTGGAAGGACCCGGGCGGACATGGCATGGTCCGGTCGGACCACTTGCCATACCCGGCCGGACCAGTCGGTTTCGGGAGGAACCTTCCTTAATCCGTTTTCTTGCGGGTTTAGCTACTTGTTTCCTATTTGGAATAGGTCTAACTAGTATTTAAACAGCCTAATTCGGCCAAAATCAGAACCTATGTTTTGTGCAAGTTTTCCAAAGAGTTTTGAGAGAATTATTTTGTTCTAAGATATCCTAGATTGAGGAACAAAATTATACACAAATAATATTCCATATAGTTCACATTAATTGTGAAAACGTGTTTCACAATTTTGGTCTAGCAACCAAGATCAAGAAGCTCCTTGATATTCGTTCGTGGTGTGGATACCGCTAGAGGGTGAAGCTCATCATCTTTAAAGTTCGTGTTCTTACTTCTTCGTGATCAAGCTTCAAATTCTCCACCAAGTTCAAGGTTGAAAATCAAAGTCATCAAGGGTTAGTATTCTAGTATTCATTATGTTGTATTTGATATAATCATATGAACGGATCTATGGCTTTGGGTTTCTATTAAATTTTAAATGCTATTTTCCGCTGCGCATGTTACTCCGAAACCCAACAGTGGTATCAGAGCCCCGTTCATGTTGATTATTTCAATACTAGATCATTTTGTGTTTATATAAATTGCTTGTTTATGTGCCTAGCATGATATGAATATTGGATTATGATGTTTATGTGTTATTTGATTTTATGTGGTTTATTGTTTTATAAACTTTAATCGCACTATTCAATCGCAATAAAAATTATGTTGGATTTAAAATTGTTTAAATTATCAATTTCTGATTGGATCAAAGTTTTGGTAATCAATGGATTCATGAATTGTTTATTCAAGGTTCTGATGTTCATGATGATTGGATCATCAAGAACACCAAATCCTAATTGAATCGGGGAAAAACAATTTTGAGACAAATTTTCAAACTTTAAAACATTTTCGGTTTCTGGCGTAGGTCCGACCGGACCAAAGGAAGGACCCGGCCGGACCATCTGGTCTGGAGCGGGGTTCTGGCTTTTGGTTTTGGTTAGATTCAGAGTCTGGGATTTTTCGAAGGGGTCCGACCAGACCAGTGACAAGACCCGGCCGGACCTTCTGGTCTGGAGCGGGTTTTGGGCAGTTGGTTTGGGTGTGGATCACGGGGTTTGAATTTCCTATTTGTTTTGATCTTGTGATTCTGAGATTGGATCAAAGTTTGGATGGCTAATCTACGTTCATCGAGATTGTGTTTCCCAAATTTGATCGCAATCAAAGTTTCAAAGATAAAACGAAGTTAGAATTATGAAGAGTTTATAATTGCTAAAATTGAGAAACAAAGTTCTTGATTCAAAGATTGGAGATCCATGTGGAATTGTGGATGCAATTGGCCTACGTTCATCGAGACCATCTATTGCTTAGTTTCGGCCACATGGACTACTTTCTTGGTTTCTTGAATTAGTGCGGAATTGTGGATGCCTTATGGCTTAGTTTCGGTCGCACTTCTTGTTGTCTTGATTTGGAGATAATAACCAAAGTTGAAATAGTTTCATCCTCATAATTATAGAGAAACTAATGAAACATAAATATTATGCTTAAATTAATGATTATTAATTTAGTGGCTAATGTTGATGTGTAACATGTTTATATTATGTGCTCATAAATGTGTTATACGCTATATGTGATAAACCTTCAAAGAAAGTTTTAAGTTCTTTTTGCCATGCCATGATTAAAACACTTGTTAGTATATGAATGATTTCAATGTAGTTTTCGCCTCCTAGAGGTGCATTGACTTTATTTATGTATGCGCAAGATAGATAATGTGGGCACGCCCACGCGAGGCACATTAACTATGCGTTTAAAATGGTTGAACTTAATTAGGCGACAAAATAGTTTTGGGGCTAGGCAAAGATGAGATTTAACATGCTTTTTTGAAATTGGATTTCTTAAGGAATCTCAGAAAGGGATCTAAGAATCATATGGGATATGATTGACATGATTGTCTACCTAATTAATTTAATTTTCTGTAATTCGCCTCCGCGGACTTAGAATTAAATTAAAGTTGGATTTTAGCCCATTTAAATTATATTATGCATTGGATGTATAAGAAGGTTATATAATTTAGTGGGAGTATTTTTGGAAAAATACATTGTTAATTTCTTTAATGAAACTGGTACTTATTAAATTTGAAAATTTTGCATAATTGTAGAAAATGACTACCAACACTCAATCAATTTCGTTGCGATCGATCCTTGAGAAGGATAAGCTCCAAGAGAATGGTACGAAATTTATGGATTGGATCCGTAGCCTAAGAATAGTTCTTAGGCAAGAAGATAAGTTGTACATTCTCGATGGGCCTCTTCCCGTTGAACCAGAAGCCACTGCCCTTAGGGCAGAAAGAGACAATTACAAGAAACATCGTAATGATTCTAGAGATGTAAGTTGTCTCATGCTTGCTACTATGTGCTCAAAAATCCAACAAAGTTTGGAACATTTGGAAGCCTATGAGATAGGCGTGGAGTTAAGAGCCATGTTTCAAGAGCAAGCTAGGCAAGAGAGGTACAAGACCATTGTTGCATTAACTTTTTGCAAAATGAGTGAAGGGCAACAAGTGAGTCCTCACATGCTTAAAATGAAAGGCTATGTAGAGCATCTTGAGAAACTTGGCTATCCAATCCCATTGGAGCTAGCCACGGATCTCATTTTTAATTCATTGCCTAAATGTTATAATCAGTTTGTGATGAATTATAACATGCATGAAATGGATAAGAATCTCTCCGAGTTGCATGGCATGCTTAAAACTGCGGAGATGAAAATTATGGAGAAAGTTCTCTTGTGCTCTTGGTTCATGATGGAAAGAAGGCTAGTGCCAAGGAAAGGGTAAGAAAGTTATCAAACCCAAGATAAGCAAGGCAAGGTTGCCAAGGCTTCTGAGGCAAAACCGATTCACAAAAGGTTACAATCTGTTTCCATTGTCAAGAAATTGGTCATTGGAAACGTAATTGCAAGGCTTTTAAGGAAGAGCAAAAGAAGAAGAGAGCAGTGGGACTGCGTCGACTTCAGGTATCTATATGATAGATATTCTCCTTCTATACCACTGATTCTTGGGTATTGGATATCGCTGTGGTTCTCATATTGTATAAATGTGTGCTGGGACTAAATAATATGAGACTGCTAAAGAGGGTGAAGTGGACCTACGAGTGGGGAATGGAGCAAGAGTTGCTGCATTAGCCGTAGGAACTTATGAAGTCACTTTACCTTCCGGCTTAATACTTGTTTTGAACAATTGCTATTATGTACTGGATTTAAGTAGAAATATATTTTCAATTTCTTGTTTGGATAATGAAGGTTTTAAGTTTCTTATTGAGAATAAGAGATTTTCTATTTATTTAAATGATGTGCTTTATGGTATTGCTAATTCATTTAATGGCCTTTATGTCTTGGATATCAAGAAGGAAAATAATGACAATGTCTATTATATAAATAAGAAATCTAAACCTTATGATGTAAATCATACTTATTTTGTGCCATTACCTTACCGTCTTGTCACGTTAATGAGAAGCGTATCTTGAAACTCCATGGGGACGGACTTTTAGGTTCATATGGCCATGAGTCATTTGATACTTGTGAGTCGTGTCTTCTTGGAAAAATGACTAAGACAGCTTTAACAAGCTAGGTGAAAGGGCAAGCGACTTATTAGGGTTGATACATTCCGATGTATGCGGACCATTAAGTAGCAATGCTAGGGGAGGATTTCAATACTTCATAACCTTCACTGATGATTATAGTAGATTTGGGTATGTTTACCTAATGAAACATAAAAGTGAAGCATTTGAGATATTTAGAATATTTCAAAATGAAGTAGAAAACAACTTGGCAAAAGTATTAAAGCACTTCGATCAGATCGAGGTCTGAGAATACTTAAGTCATGAATTTGATGATCATCTTAAGAATTGTGGAATAGTTTCACAATTGACTCCACCCAGAACGCCACAATGGAACGGTCTGTCCGAGATGAGGAATCGGACCTTGTTGGACATGGTTCGATCAATGATGAGTCAAGTTGATCTTCCTTTATCCTTTTGGGGTATGCTCTAGAAACCGATGCTTTACACTAAACCGTGTTCCAACTAAATCGTTCCAAAGACTCCATATGAGATGTGGAGCGGAAAGAAACCTTGTTTGTCCTTCATGAAGATTTGGGGTTGCGAAGCTTTTTGTCAAATGACTTGTTCCTGACAAACTAGCACACAAACTGATAGATGTATTTTCGTGGATATCCTAGGAAACTAGAGGATATTACTTTTACAACCGAGAGGACAACTAGGTGTTTGTTGCCCAAATTGGTATCTTTCTAGAGAAACAGTTTCTCTCCAAAGAAATCAGTGGGAGTAAAATAAATCCTGAAGAGATTCGAGACCCAGAAAATGACATTGAACCGATAGTGGAAGAAGAACAAGAACCACAAGAAATTGTGGAACCTGTTCAGAATACACAAGTAACTCGCAGATCTGGTATGATACGGTCCGAGCCCGAGAGATATGGTTTTCTCGTAACGGATAGTAATGAGGTGGAGATCATTGACAATGATGAACCAACCACTTACCAAGAGGCGATGTCTTCTCCTGATTCGAAGAATGGCTTGGAGCCATGGAATCCGAATTACAATCCATGCAAGATAATCGAGTTTGGAACTTGATTGATGCCCCGAAGGTGTAAAAACCATAGGATGCAAATGGGTCTTCAAGAAGAAGACTGACATGGATGGGAAGGGTGCATACTTACAAAATAGACTTGTAGCGAAAGGTTATAGGCAAGTTCATGGTATTGATTATGATGAAACCTTTTCACCCCGTAGCAATGATCAAGTCTATAAATTTTTCTTGCCATTGCCGCATATAATGACTATGAAATATGGCAAATGGACGTCAAAACCGCTTTCCTGAATGGAAACTACAAGAGGATGTCTATATGACACAACCCGAGGGTTTTGAACAAAATTCCAAAGTATGCAAATTGCTAAATCCATCTATGGATTGAAGCAAGCTTCTAGGAGTTGGAATCTTCGTTTTGATGAATTGTTCAAAGATTTGGCTTCATCAAGAACGAAGATGAACCTTGTGTATACAAGAAGATTAGTGGGAGCATAGTGGTATTCTTGTTTTATATGTGGATGACATATTGCTCATTG